>JARHVA010000997.1:222500-300000 GCA_037957365.1 Torreya grandis | reverse complement strand
GTGAGCTCCTTGTAATTAGCAAGTCATCCACATAGAGAACTATGATCAATAGAGAATCATCCTAAGGAAAGATGTAGACATTAGGATCTGAATGGCATCTGGTGAATCTAACTATGAGGAAAAAAGAGTCCATCTTGGCATACCATGCCTGAGGGACTTGTTTGAGTCTGTAGACCAAGGAGGAATATTCCACAAAACATTATGGTTGTTCCATGTAGATATCTTCTTTGAGGCCATCATGTAGAAAATCACTCTTGACATTTGTTTGGTAAAAATCCCACTGATGTACATATGTGATGGCTAGAGTGAGTTTGAAAGATGTCATTTTAGTTACAAGAGCAAATGTCTCAGTGTAGTCTATACCAGGCACCTGAGAAAACCCCTTTAAAACCAGATGAGCTTTGTACTTATCAACAAACCCATTTACACCATACTTAGTCTGATAAACTCATTTGTCATGAACCAATTTTCTTCATTTATGAAGAGAGACCAAGTCCCATGCTTTGTTCTTGATTAGGAAACTATACTCTTGCATAATAGAATCCCATTTTGGAATGCTAGATGCCTCATGAAAGGTTTATAAATCTGATGTAATGGTCAAGTAGGCATGTAAAGTCCCCTAAAATTATGAAAGTGTCTACCTTATATCTAATGGATTTCTAACCCATTTCCTAGTGCTTTGAAGTATCTGTCTAGTCTAAGTGGGACTAGAATTGTATGAGATTAGAGAATCAAGAGGTTAGTCATCATCATCTGAAGTGCGATTATGAGATAGAGGAGAAAAATATTCATCACTACTCTAATCACTTGAACTTGAAGAAGAAGAAGAGTCATCTTGATCATCAGGAGAATTTTGAGGTGGATCCAAGTCACTATCTGAGGTCAAATCAATGTCTAGTGAGAATTTTGAAGAGTCTAGAGTGATAGTAGTGAGTTCAAGTGGACCCTCATGAAATTTGACACTCATTTCAATAAAAAAATCATGATTTTTATGATGTAAAAGCATGTATCCCTTAGTACCCTCTACATACCCCACAAAGATATAAGACTGACTCTGAGGGTTCATTGCCTTGCATTTCTTCTTGGGAATTCAGGCCATTGCTAGTGATCCAAACACTTGAAAGTGATTTTTAGTAGGCTTGTGACCATCCCAAGTTTCAAAATGAGTGATTCCTTTCAAGGATTTATGTGGAACATGGTTCTAAATATAAAATAAATAGTTGATTGCTTCAGCCCCAAACTAAGGAGCAAGAGACTTTGATTGAAGCATGCAGTTGGCCATTTCCTTCAATGTACAATTCTTACATTCAACCACACCATTCTACTGAGGACTATATGGAACTGTGTGTTGCATCTGAATCCCATCTCATGTGAAAAACTACTCAAACCTATTGTTGACATACTCCCCACCATTATTAGTCTTTAATATTTTAATGGAACAGTCTGACTGTTTCTCCATAAGTGCCTTGAAATCCTTAAAGTGATCAAAGACCTCAGACTTATTTTTGAGAAAAAATACCCAAGTGTACCTCTAAAATTCATCAATGAATGTGAGCATGTATCTAGTCCTGTTGAATGAAGGTTTTGGAAATGGACATGTTATGTCTCTATGGATAATTTCCAACTTCTATTCAACTCTCCTTGCTTTACACTTGTCATATTTCTCTTCTAGATGCTTGCCAAGAATGCAACCATTACATAGGTCATCTAAGAAGTTAACTTTGGGCAACCCTGAAACCATGTCCTGATGATTGAGTTGTTTTAGGTAATGCTAGTTGAAATGGCTAAACTGTTCATACCATAATTTGCTCACTCCATCTACATGAGTAAGCAGTACAACTAAGTGTTAATATAGGGAAAATTGTGAGAAGGTATATATCCTAGACTAATGACTGGCCTTCCTATAAGCCATTATGGTGTCACTGTATAACTCTTTGATGACCACTGAATCAGGTGTGAAATCAACTCACTTCCCTACACCTATGTGAGTGATTTGGTATACCGACAGAAGATTGGTGGATAGTGAAGGAACACATAGAAAATCATTGAAGGTCCCATCACTTACCTCAACCAATCCTTTACCATTCACTTCTACCAAAGTATTATCACCCATGAGGATTGATGGTATAGAACATGACTCTATTTATGAAAATATATCCTCTGAGGAGGCCATGTGATAGGAACCACCTGAGTCAATAACCTAAGTCAAAGGTAAGAAGCTACTACAAAATGTGCCTTACCCTTATCTTTAACCTTTTTGTTATCTTTTACCTTTTTATAATATTGTGTGGATATGTTTTGAGTTGAAGACTTAGGAAAACTGATGTTATTCTTCTCAAGCATCTTAATCAAGGTGTCAATCTTCTTTTTCATGCACTGAGATTCATCATGCCCAAGTTTCTTACAAAAATTGCATTTGAGTTTTTCCTTCTTAGGTTTCCCACTTGATGGGGACTCATTTGATGATGCCTTAGGATTGGCATTTGATTTTTGATTCTTCATATGCTCATGATTTGGTTTAAACTATTTCTTTTCTTGTTTGCCACTACTAGAAAGCTTCTTCTTATCCTGATTGACAATCAAGGCATGTGATTTTGAAGACTTCAGTGTACTCATTTGAACTAACTTATCCTGTTCCTGAGTAATATTGGTAGCAAACTCATCAAATGATGGCATTTTCCAAGTGGATCCAAGTGCACATTTGGTAGCATGAAATGTAGAGACAAAAATTGAATAGTCATGACCTAGTTTTGTAAGTACAAATAGATTTAATTGGTCATCTATTTTCTTAATACCACATTGTTTCAACTGTAGTCTCAATGATATAAACTTTGTGAATAAGTCTTGTATGGTGTTATAGTTAACTAGGCTCAATATGATGAGCTCATTCTCCAACTCATGACCCCTCATGATGTCCTACACTCCAAAAAGCTTATCTAGGATGGTCTAGACTTCGTTGGGAGTTTTTATAGATTTAACATGAAATATGAGGTCAGAAGACATTGATAGGAATAAGAAACCATAGGCCTCATCACATTTTTTGTACCACTTAACCTTTTTGCATCTATAGATGGCTCAGTTTCTTCACCTATAGTGATCCGATATAGTCCTTTACCTCTCAAGGTGAGCTGCATTTTATACTTCCATTTGAGATAGTTCAATGGTGTGAATGGTTCAATGTTTAGATCCATTAGTGTAGATTAGGTTGATATGATTTATAAAATTAATATGAAAGCAAAGAATAAATTGCACATAGTATAAGAACTCCCTTGAACTATCAATAAGACCCCCCCTTAAGTTAAAATTCAACACACAATCAATATTATATGTTGGGCACTAATGAGAATTCATCTATGAGCAATTAGTGTGAGAGAGTGTGAGAGGGATGTTGAGCACAACTGATAATGCATCCAAGAAGAAAGGTACAAAATTTTGAAATGAGTTTTAAGCCATTACACTATGGAAAAAATAGATAATATAAAAGTTATAAAATAATATCACCAATGCATATATCTTGAAAAAGTATGCACTTTCAAAAAAAATATCACCCAAAAAGGAGCTATGAATTGAAAGTTATGACACTTACAAGTTCTTACTTCGCATATTCCTAGACCCTTTCCAAAAAAGGGAAGTTCTTTTCTAGACTTTGGAAAAGATATAAATGGAAAAAAACTCAATTAATTCTACACCACAAACCTGAGTAGTAAAGACCCTCTAATATTTTTAGTCAATCCACGAAGAGTAATTCAGGTTTCTTGAACTATTTTACTTGAGAAGTAATCGCCCTTTGAAGTAATGACCCTTTGAAAACCTGATTTGGTCTTCCTAGTGTAATTTGGGTTTTCTAGACTACTTTGCTTGAGAAGTAATCAGCCTTCAAGAACCTGAGTAGGGTTGTTCCAAAATACTGGATTGGTCTATGAAGAGTAATTCAAGTTCTTGGACTGCTTTACTCTAGAAGTAGTCAGCTTTCAAGAACCTAGGTAGAGTCATTCTAGAGCCCTAGATTGGTCTACAAAGATTAATTCGAGTTTCTTGGACTACTTTACTCTTTAATTATTCAACCTTTGAGAACATGAGTAGAGTTATTCTAGAACCTCAGATTGTTCTACGAAGAGTAATTCAGGTTTCTTGGTCTGCTTTACTCGACAAGTAATCGCCCTTCATAAACCTGAGTAAAGTACTTCCACAAACCCAAGTTGGTCTACAGACAAGTAATCCAAGTTTTTGAACCTTAATTACTTAAATTCTCATATTACAAGTAAAGCAACTTCTAAAACCTAATTTGGTTTGTAGGCAAGTAATCAGACTTATCAAACAACTTAACTTAAAAAAAGTGAAGTTACTCATCATTGGAAGTCTAAGTTGGTTTGTTGGCTAAGTAACAACCCTCCAAAAGTCTGAATTGGTCAATGGACTCTCCAAAGCATGCAACTTGTATTTGATCAATTAATGAGCTAAAGTAATGACCACCTATAGATCTAAGTAGGACATAGGTTTGACAACATGTAAATTGAGACAAAGAAAAAATCATCTAAAATACTTTAGCTATGAAAAATCTGAAAGAGACCCATTTGAGATTTTGACCCAAGGAAGAAAACCCAGAAGGAATTTTTGTATAGAAACACATGAAGTATGTATTTTCACTAAAAATGAAAAATAGGGCCTTTAAATGCAAAAAAAGAAGAATTTTTTTACTATTCCATAACTAGATCGAGTTTACAGTCAATCCTAAAGTTTTGACATATTCTAAAACCAATGGCATAGTTGATTTTGAGATCTAAAGCTCCAGTAGAAATATTTTCATGAATTCTCCAAGGAATCCCACCAAACTCTTTTTTTTATTGGAATAACAAATCTAGCAAGATTTCACCACAAGGATTGTTGCAATACTGGTAAAAATGGCTCTGATACCATTTTCGATTGGCCATGATCTTAGATTCTTGCATAGAAGATTAAGCAAATCTATGTATAAATCAATGAAATCATAGATTAATTGCAAAGGAGGAAGAAGGTTGTCTTCACATCGCAATATTACAAAATATTGTTGCTTGCATAAAATTGCATTAACTTATCTTCATTGTCTAACCTTATAAAAAAGAAAAGTGGGGTACATATAGATAAAATTAGGGCAACATGAAGAAGCCTCTAATTTGTATAATTATATAATTACATTAAAATATAATTAGCCTATGTGACCTTTTTATAACTAACCTAATGAAGCTTAATTGACATAAAATGGCCATAAGGCTGTGTAGGCAAAACCCAATGGAAAAAAAACACTACACTAACATACTAATAGTCTTTATTTTCATTGTTTTAAAAGAAGGGAAAAAACAACATAGGATTAGCCTTTAGGAAGAGAAAAATAGGATTTTGGATTTTAATTATACAAGTATGCCAATATGTTGGATCATGATTTAAATTTCAAGTTTTATTTATTCTTTGCAATCAAGGAGAGTGTTCGATATCAACGTGCCATGACTATCATCTTCCATGACATGATGCATGATATAGTTAAGGATTATGTTGATGATATCCTATCAAAATCAAGAACTCATGTCGGACATCCTAATGTTCTGTGAAGAACATTTGAGAGACTCCACAAATACAAGGTTCATTTTAATCCTAAAAAGTGCATCTTTGGTGTTACTTCAGGAAAATTGATAGGATTCATTTTAGCATAAATAGGGATTGAAGTGGATCCTACTAAGGTTAAGGCCATTATGTAAATGCCTCCACCTTCAATATAGAATAACTTTGGAGCTTACAGGGTTAAATTTAGTCTATTTGCAGGTTCATATGATAGTTGGAAAATAAGTGTCATACTTTTATGCACCTCTTGAAGAAATGTGTCACATTTTAGTGAGATATTTAATGTTAGAAAGCATTTTCAAACTCAATACATACTTGGCCAACCTACCAGTGTTGAGACTACCAACACGTGGTCAACTCTTACCTCTTTATATCTCAATGATAGAGCATGAACTAGGGGTATTCTTGGCCCAGCATGATGAACAAAGTAAAGAACATGTGGTCTACTATCTGATAAGGACACTTGTCACATATGAACATAATTGTACACTTATGGAGAAATCTTGTTTGGCAATGGTGTTTGCTTCCTAAAAGTTACGACACTACATGTTGAATAATAAAACTATTATTATTGCTAAGGTGGACCCTTTTAAATACTTATTATCTAAAGAAACTCTTATAGGCCACATGGCTAAATGGGTCATGATCTTGAGTGAATTTAATGTTGAGTACCAAAATTAGAAGGTTATTAAAGGGCAAGTCATTATAAATCAACTTGTTGGTGCTCCTATTATAGATACTCGACCACTCACATTTGATTTTCTAGATGACTCTATTATGATGATAGATGAAGTGGTTTATGAACCTAAACACTAGAAATTATACTTTGATGGATCATTCACATCCCATGGATTTAGAGCTGGCATTTTACTAGTTACACCACAAGGGGACGTCATTTCGAAGGCCTTTCATAGTAGCTTCAATTGCACCAACAACATGGCTGAGTATGAATCCCTTATTGTAGGAATTCATCTTGTAATACAATGGGATATCCAGAATTTAATGGCTTATGAAGACTCTCAGTTAATCATAAACCAATATCAAACTAGAGATGAAAATCTTATACCCTATAAGCATATTATGGATAATCTCAAGTCTCATTTCAAGTCCCTACATTTTGAGCAAGTACCACATGCCAATAACTGATCAACCAATACAATGACAATAATTAGGTCCATGGTACAAGTTGCTAGTGATGTCAAAGAGTATCAGTTTCTCATCGAGAACGTTTTAGAGCCTGCTCATGTATTACTAGATTTAGAGAGGGTTTTTACTATTGTTTGTCCCAATCTCCCATTGAAACCCCTTGGTACCAAGACATTTATAATTATTTTCATGACCAATTTTTCCTCCCAAACTTTCACACAATCACCAAAAAATCTTCCTCCATCACATAACTCATTATACCCTCCTTGGAAACATGATTTATCATAGGGGCTATGATGGAATGCTTCTTCATTATTTATCTTCATGAGAATCTAAGTTATCACTTAAGAGGTTCATGAAGGAATGTGTGGGGCCTACACCAATGGCATAGTCCTATCCAAGAAACTCCTCATAATAGGATACTAATGACCTAAGATGGAAATAAATGCTTGAAATTACATCAATAAGTGTGTTGCCTGCCAATAACATGGTAATTTGATACATGTTCCTTCATTACTGCTACATCCAATCAGTATACCATGGCCATTCTCTACATGGGGTATTGATGTCATTGAGTAAATAAAACCAACTTCTTCTGATGGACACAAACACATTCTTACTATTATAGATTATTTTACTAAGTGTATTGAGGAACTTCCTCTCAGTTACATAACTAGGAAGTAGATTGTCAAATTTATCCATTGTACCATATCATCTATCATTATGGTATACCAACCCAAATTATATCCAATAATGGTGGTTCATTTGTGAACAAGGATGTAAAATCCCTTTGTGCCATGTTCAAAATCAAACACAAAAATTCCACACCATATAACCTGCAAGGTAATGGTCAAGTAAAGGTATATAATAAAACCATTATCACAATCCTTAAGAATATTTTCAATGATGTTGGTCATAATTGGCACTTACAAATATATCTCACCCTCTGGGCTTACTGCACTATTCATTATACCCCTATAAGAGCCACTTCATCTTCCTTAGTGTTTGGCATAGAGGTTATTATCCCAATCAAGGTTAAGCTACCTTCATTGTAGGTGTCTTTAGAACACATTGTTGATGATGAATATTATAGATTTCACAGATTGTAATAGATATAACTAATTAATGGAAAACATTTAGCTACCCTAGACAACTTAATATCAAATCAAAATTGGTTGTGTTGCATCTATAACAAGCACATTCTCCCTCAGGATTTTGAAGTTGATGACTTGGTTTTAAAAGAGAATCAAAAGAACACTACTGTTCAATTTAAGAAGAAGGGTAAGTTTCAACCCGATTGGCAAGGCCCATACATGGTTATAATCAACTATGGCTCAAGGGCATATAGACTGGCTATTCCAAATGATGAATATCTCCCAGAACCCATGAACATTGTACATCTCAAGTGTTTCTACATTTGAAAAACTTTTTTTAACCATTGTCTACAAAAGCCATTACTTAGGGGTACCCTGTGCCAATATTATTTATCATTCCATCATACTTATACCTTGAACCATTCTAACCTAGACCATTTCTATTCCACTAAACCTAGACCAATTATACTTTCATCTAGACCATTGTAACCTGGACTGTTGAATTCCTAGACCATTTGATTCTGGACCATTTTAACTCTAGACTATTGTATCCATAGACTGTTATAACCTAGACCATTTCTAATTTTATACCCCTTACCAATTATGATTCACATGCATTATGTACACATTCAGAGATTATTCTATAAAGTAGTTTAACTTAATCAGTATCCATATCTTCCTTTGCAAACAAATGTACTAGGGTATGTCAGCACATGGTTTTTGCCTACTAGATGGTTCTTTAGGACTTATTTAACACTGAATATTGTTCTATTATTATTATTTTGTTGTTTCTTGGTATTTACTATCACCTTAACATGGATCATAGTACTATTATATCTAGTTTAGATTTCAACCTCATTGTAGTCGCTTCAGCTGTCATTTAAAATCTTACTTGTGGATGTGCATCTCCTCAGAAAGGGAAATCCCTATACCTTTTTTCATATTAAGTTATCTTTATCCAAAAAACAAAAAACATTAGAAATTGATCAAACAAAAGACCAAAAACATTACCAAGTTCTAGCCCTGAGCACTCTCACCATTTTCTAAGTAACCTAAGCCATGTTATTGCCATTTTATGACTTAGACCATTTGGTATCTTATCTTTCTTGATTTAGTTTAAACCCTTAAAATTTTCCAAAAACATTTGTAACAGATCTAGAAAATCCTAAAAATTACACAATCATGAAAATTGGCTTAGAATTTCCATACGAACTATAACGCTGGCAATGTTTTTGGGATGAGTCATCTTGTTTGTTCAATTTATTTCTACATCACCTTGGTATTTTTAATCCCATCTCTAGGAGAACCACATCATCTTGAGGTCTGCATGGACTATGTAGGTAGTACTTGGATACATGGGGTTATCTTAGGTTAGCTCAACCAATTATTTATGTTTGAATAAAAAACACATTCTCATATAACCTCAGCCTATTGTCCCTCTCAAAATCCCATTATTCATCAAGAGATTAAAACTACTCAACCTTGATAGCCTTCTTAGACAATTCATCCTAATTTGAGGATGCCCAACCTTGTTAAGGTCACTCCTACTTCATCAATTAAACCCTCTTGCCCTCTCACCATCTCCCTTTCTAAAGGAGGACCCATTGTATAGAGAGCAAATGAAGACCATCTAGGAGAAGAGGAGGATATTTCAAGTGAAGATGATGAGTAAATAATTATTAGAAGCCCTCTTTGTGCCACCAAACCATAAAAATTCAGACCTATTTTAAGGAGGAATTGAACCTAAGTAGCTGAAATGGTAGAATACTAAGCAAATGAAAAGGAACGGAGAGGAAGGAGATAGTCTTGATTTGGAGAGGCTAATTTTATCTAGCTAATATTGCATTTAGGGGGGGGGGAGATGATGAGGTCCTCTCTTGTACAAATGATCTTCCATTTAACATACAAGAGGAATAAATCAAGCATACAATTATGATGAGGTCTCTTATGCATAAAAGTAAAGAAGAGTTTGAAGAAGATTTCTCTTAGGATGAGCTAAAGGAATTTTATTCAAGCCTTGACACCAAACCAACACCTCATAAATAAGTAACTCATGAGAATAAATAATTTTAGGTGGAATTAGCCATATTTCCAAATGAGCCACTAGAACAAGATCATCCTAATCAGTAGAATGATGGAGAAGAAAAATGCATAAGGGAGGGCAATTCTGATTGCTCAAACTTTGTCTTGTCAAGAGGATGACCTATCAAATACCTCACTCAGTTGGAGGATTAAAAGGAGGATCCATCACACATTATGCTCAATATAGAGCACAAAGATGAGTATAAAATAAAATAAAATTAGTTTACTCATCCACTATAAAATAAATGCATTTTCATTCAAATAGATTGGGTAAGATATTTTGTCTATGTTCTTCCAAAATCATATCATCCATTTATTGAAAATATGATCTTTCTCCACCTTTGGTTGTTTTCCCTCAAACATGTAAAGCATTGTAAGTTGATAATAAAGGGCATCTATTTTACAAAACTAGTCAATGGATTTATTCAGAAAGCCTTTTGATTGGTTAGTTTAGGGTAGGTTAGATGTTGTTTCTTTCCTCCAAGTGATACAACATAATAGTTTTAGTAGTTTTTATCTTCCTCTAAGTTCTTATGCATATTTTGTGTTGTTTTTTTTGCCCTTTTCTCTATTGGAGTTAGTCATCACTTTAATTTATTTAGTGATGGGCCAAGCATTCATCAAGCACTTGGCACATGTGGCAAGATGAGTCAGCACCATTACATGCATGAGAGTTACACTTTCAAAAGAGAATTTATTAGGCTTTTATTACTCCATGCATAATTGATTGCTTCAAAGGTTATTGATCTTTGCTTAGCAAGAAAGAAGCTTATAGAAGTTACCAAAATGTTGACAAAAAAGTAACCAGGTACCTTGAACTCTTACATAGGGGTATACACATAGGGTGTATGCACAAGGAAAAAGACCACCCCCAGACTTAGCTTAGTGCTTCATGGAGCATGGTTTCTCAAGGTTCACTAGGATTTTTACAGGAGGCTATATTAAAAAGAGTTAATATTCTACACTTTTCTAAGGTTTTGGCCTTTGTAAGGATCCATGCCTCAAGATGAATGCTCTAAAGACAAGGGCACAAAGGATTACATGCATCTAAAACAAAGTTAGGACCACTATAAAAGTATGTAGTAAATGCATCCAAGTGCCCATGTTGTCACCATTCCCATTTATGCCCAACACCTATCTATGCCTAATGCCTAGTAGTGGAAGTAACCTAAATGAGCAATTAATTGGTAGTTTTTAGGTGGTAACTAGGCCTGATTAAGTATTTGGTAGAGATGTGTTAGAAAAAAATTAAATACAAGGTGAACTTCAAATTGTCAGAGCATGGGCACATGATCTCTTTTGATAAGATCCCAACCATTTCTCTAATCATCATTAAATTTTGGAACAATCCCAATAGTAGGTGAGATTCAAATTAATGACCCATGGGCCTCTTATTTCCTATACAAATCTAGGTCCTTCATTGTAAAAAGGTTGACATTTTTAGGCAACCTCATGCTACCAAAATTTTCCCTCCAAGAGTACTTATGTTGGTTGGACCTTGAATGTTAATGAGAATTAATTTCACCTCCCTCTATTCTTCTTACACTATGTATACTATTTGTGTTTGGTGATCTTTGTCTATGGGTGATGCCTGACCCTCTCATCATTGTCCATTGCTAGCACCTCATTGTAAAACTTGGAACTCACTTCTAGGTCATGTTTTGTGTGCATACAGGTCAACATAGGCATTTTCTATGGATCATTCATCATCCCTCTATGTTTTTTGTTGTGTATCCCTCCCTTTTACATCAAAATATTAGGTTTATATTAGCGGTATATTTACCTTTTAGTTATTTAGGTTTGTACATTGTTCCTAAACTAGGTGCACTTGGAATAAAAGGAATATTGCCTACTATGGAGGTTCAACCCAAGGATTGCAAGGGTCCCACACCTTGGAGATATTCCCATCATTGTGATAAGACAACCAATGCTTCACATGCATAGGTGAGTGATAATACTTCCACACCCATTATCAAATGCTTTTATTCCACGCAAAAGCTAATTTTAGTTTGTTCCCTAGTGTAAAACCTCCCATTCTGTAGACCATCCATGGGTACATGTTTCAAATGACAATAATTATTATAAGTTATTTATAATTATGATTCATAATTTTATTTTGCTAAAGTAAAAATCAAGTGCTCCAAAGTACAATAGTTCATGTGGCACTGAATAACATCTTTGAAAACACTATCTTACATATTTACTACCTAAATAGGATATCACACAGTAAAATCCAAACATTAAAAATAAACAAGACTCTCTATGTAGGACGTGCATATCCTGACATACACATTGAGTCATACTGATTATTTCTATTATTGATTTAGGATGTCCATCTCTTAAATTATCCTATAGAATTTAGTCATACATAAAATAGAGCCATAAATACACTAACATCCATATGATAACTAAGGACGTGCATCTCCTAACACTAACATAAACCATCATATGATAACAAGAGAAAAATAAATGTAAACATCATGAGACACAAATAATAGTAAAAGTCCATGTACAAGTAGCAATGAGCCAAAAATTGAATGTCATATATATTTTTCAAAATAATGTTTTATACATCAAGATAATATTTATACATCTCATATATAAATGGAGCTATAAAATCAGCATTGATCATGGTCATCCCTCGAGGGACTTTGCTAAAATATCTAACCCATGCCTGATATTGGTGATGGTGGTGGACATGGTGGTGGCAGCCCCATCACTACTCTGATGTGAAGATAGTTGTGCCACAGACTACTATGACTTTGTATCATGTTTGGACCTAGAGGTCTTACTAGTCTGCTAGGATCTCAAATAATCTCTATTAGATGGATCTCTCCACTCTACAAGGACTACAACCTCATATAACTTGTGCCAATATGTGATCTCATCCTTTACATGTAAGACATCATCCTTCACATGTAAGACATCATCCTTGGCTATAATCACATCATCCAATGCTCTCCCTAACCAATATATCTCCTAGATCATCAAGCCTCATCCTAGTCCTCAATGAGACTCTCTAATTACAATATCAATCCCTTCCCATCAACTTGAGCTCTATCCCACTCGTTAGTCACTTTCAGAAGTTCTACATCATGGGTAGTTAGTTAAGCCTATACCCCTACCAACTGGGTAACATGTACCCTGAGTGAGTAATCTTTTCATCCCTATTTGTGATGAGCCCATATAATTGGGTCATCTCCCCCTATGTAGTAGGTAAATGTGCATGTAAACTAGCTATGTCACTCTACAAGCCTACAATCTCTGATAATCATCTAGTGATCTCTCTTTGCAACCTATAAATCAATGCCTAGTCCTATGTGGACTACCTATGCTAGATGACCCTACCTCCCCTAAACCTTTACCTTTAATAGAGGACCCAACCTCTCTTATCTCTACACTATAGCCCTTATCACCACCTGGTGCCTCCCCCATTTCTATATCTTGTTTCTCTAAATCTACCATCTTTGTATCCCCTAGCATATCCTGTTATACCTAGGCATGGCCTACCTATAATGGAAGGGCATGTGGTAGGTCTAGATGAACCAACACCTAAACCTATTATTTTATTAGGGCTTGAACCTAGTCTCTCCTCTATCTCACCCATCTCTAATGCAAAACTAGTTATTGAGGTTATGACCTAGTCAATCAAATCAGTCAGGCACCATCCCACCATGTTGTGTAGGTGTTTATCATGCTAAAATCTACCACCATACCTACATAATACAATAAAATATGTTGAACCTACCATAGTCTATCACGACCTAGTCTTATGGAACTAGTGGCCCCCATTCTCATATCTCCCTAGTCACATGGGAAAAATAGTGTGGACCCTATGAAATGTCCTAATAAAACCCAAATTATCACTAGACTCAATCTATTCTATATCACTCTACCACAAAGTCATGGTGACCTATGATTTGGTAAAGTGTGATCATAAATACAGTCATGGATAAACCCTAAATTCATTACCACTATGTCACCAAATACGGTCACTAGATAAAGTCTCCATCAACCATCTCATCTATGTCATGTTTCTAATAAGGCAAATCCCTAAGGTGGCCACATAAATTTGGACCTATAAGTTACCACCTAAAAGCTATTGGATCCTCTAGTCCTGACTGATACCTTAGCCCCACTAGTCATTCAATGGATATATGCTCCCATACCCAAACTTGGAGTAGTGTGATGTGGCTGATACTCCATTGTCTCTAATAGGCTATCATATGCAAGTCTCTATATAATTGGGTTAGAATGATGGGCTCCTATGTAAATCATTTCAAGTGGTAAAACATCTCTGAGACCACTCTAATCAGACCAAGAGGGAAGAATCATATGCTCTTATTTGGTAATATAAGGCCATTAATAAGAGCCATCAAAATGACTACCTTTAGGGGAACTGTCCCTTGTGATAGTGCTAGTACTAATACTAGATCCCCTGCTACTATTGCTCTTGCTCCACCATTTGAAGGCCAATCCAGGTCCTCCAATACATCTATGTCAATGGTCCCCTTGAAGAGCTCCATGTTTGTAACACCCAACAAATCCTATAGCACAACTTGTCAACCTATCAACATCAAAGTAATATTACAACCCTACATTACCACTCATAATATACAATGAACATCCTCTAAAGTTATTTTATCCTCCTCGATTGATAAATGAAAGGTCAATGTCTTGAAGTACCAACTCTCCATTAGTGTTCACAAATAGGCCTAATCTACATGAATCATTGGTAACCTTGCTAGGTGATATAACTCTATTACCTTTAGAACACCCACAAGCTCATCAATCCAAATATCATGTCATCATAAGACTCATGATCATCACTCCCATGTCGTAATCACCTCAAATTTCTCCTATAAGTCACAACACAAGGAACCAAGTCAACCAATTTTCCTCTAATTATTTAAATCTCCCTAAATTTTTCTAATTTTGGGCCTAGAATAAAACTCTATTGGACCATTTTTCTCTTCTTTTGATTCATTTTGGCCCCTATAGTGATCTCACCATTTATTCAGTGATCTTGTCATTTAACAAGTTGATATTGCCATTTCATAGATTGCCTTCACCACTTTACTTCATGGGTTTACAAATTTTCTATTTTGTAGGGCATTATCACCATTCAGTAGGGTGATATCACCATTTTTTATGATTTCATTATTTGAATCAACATTCCTACCATTTGATCGATAATTTCCATTAAAATTGGAAAGATTTCTAATTAAGTGTTGATCTCACCATTTTGACCCATGATCCTGCCAAAGACCTAGTGATATTACTGTTCTTAAGGGTGATATCACTATTATCAAAGGTAACCTCATCATTTACAAATTTTTATAAATGGCAAAATAACCAATTTGCTTAATTATACCTAGCATTAAATGCCATAAATATGGAAATTAAATACTAATAAAAGTATTTACCAATGCTCTACTCCTATGTGGTCACTGGTACACTTGCATATGTTCACCAAGGTGTCTATGGTATGGGATGTTAGATATTATATGTATATCTCTCATATGTAAATATCAGAGATCAAATTTTCTATAATAGAGGGTATAAATGAATAATTTTTACACCCCAAGGGTAGAATTATAGTAAAATTTTCAAAATTTTCACCCATAGGGCTATAGTTACCCCATATATCTTCCTTAGGATCTCATTTTAGCCCTGTTTATCTATTTTTTGAACCATTTTCCTCTAATTTCTCCATTTTTTAGCCTCTTTTGCTAAATCACATGACTATTTTTCTTCTGATTAAGGGTCAACCTATCAAAATTTTAATTTTTCCATCCTCCCCTCAAGGGGGCATCATGATCCACCCAAAGGTTATTTGGGGCATTTTCGTAACCCTGTTTCTCCATGACTCATGTAAAATTTAGTAGAAAGAGGAAACAAATTTATTTCTTCTGATTATAATCATTTTAAGTGACCTTTTCATTCTTTGAAAAGTCATTGCTTCGATCAAATGTCTCACCATACCTTCTCAAATAGGGGCAAATTGTAGGCATCCAATTCTTATCACTATTATGCTAAAATTGCAAATATGAATGACATTCTGAAATAACACACAATCTAGACCAAAAATACTAAAACACACTAAATCAAACACACACATCACATACAAATGTCAATTCTCATCCATTGGTCCCTGATTGGGGCAATGCATTTAATAGAATCATTATTTTTTCCTAATTCACGTCGAGTATAATTGTAACCAAGAAAAATGATGTCCTAGATCACTAAAATCTTCTAATTTAGCCACACACATCATGTGGATTTGTCAATTCATGTATATAATACCTAATTAAGGTATTACCCTATACACAACTAACATCTTCTTCTGATTATACCCCAGTTAAATTATGACTCAGTAAAATGATATTTCTAACCAGGTTGATTAAATGTGTGACAAAACTCTAAAGAATTGTAGAAAACTAATTAAAATCATTTAATAAAATTAAAACCAAATTAGGAGCTTAAGTGGAAAATCCGTATAATTTGTTGAATATCTATTTATTGGAAATTTATTATTCATTTTGGCATCACCCATGACATCATCATATGGGTGTCACCCACAAAGTATTAATGGAGGGAAATATCTAGATTAAGGCTACCCATACCTTATTAATGCTTGATTCTTCCAAATATTTATGACCATATTTATTTCTTGTCTCTCCAAAATTGAATCAATCTATGGCCACACATCTTGATTTTACTATGGATGGCCATGGTTGATTCTAAACATTTCATAAAAGCTATAAATAAGTGAGCCATGGAAATAACTTTTAAGCTTCAATTATGTAATGTTATCATATAGATATAGCTTTAAGAAAGCTTCAATTAAGCAATGTTATTATGTAAAAATAATGTTAAATAAGCTTCACTCATTCCCCCTAATTGACAAATCAATGAACCAAAGCCATTAGTGAACTAAGAGATGATGGAGGTGCATGATACATTGCATTGATGAAGACTTAGAATACCAAATTTGGGCATAAGCATGCTTATTGACCATTTTTAAAGGAGAATCACTATTTGAAAGGTATTTCTTGTCTTACTTTTGTAATGAGTTTCTTGAGTTCATTAACATTACCCCTCGAGGGAGTAGGCTTAACACATTATATTCTCTATGCTTATTTTTAGGTTTTCTCTACTAACACATGAACTAACTTGATTTGTAATCCTATTCTACATAAGCACTATTAAATTCAACCTATTAAACAAAGGTGTACCTAAAGAATATTTTATCATTCCAATGAAGTTTTTATCTTAAAAAGAGTTTACAAAGAGAAAATGGCTTGTGGCGCCATTGTTTACAAAACTAACCTTGATTGGGGATGCAGATGATGTAAGATTATTTTTGAAATAAGATCTAACTTTATGTGCAACAAGTGTTAAACAAAGAAATAAAATGGAATTGATTTTACACTGTTTAATATATAAAATAAATATTGTGAGCATTATTCAATTTGTAATACTGTATGTTGTTAATACTGATTCTTAGATGTTTTCATTCATATTTGGCTCAGATCTCAAATAGGCTTTTTAAATATACTTTAAATTTAATGAAAAATAGTTTTTAATACTTTGACAAAAAAAAATTATATTGAGGTTATTAAGTATTTTTGATTAATCATGATTTGTTGATAAATAGGTACTGTTGAAAAAATAATTTTTTTCTTAAGAATTTTTGCTACTATAAGATTCTCCACAAACATTTTTGCAACTATGAATTTATCATAACTAAGTTTTTTAAGTACATTCTAAGATTAAGTGTTCCACATAAACTATTGTGTAATGGTGTCAAGAACTTTATTAGAATAAAATATTAGTAATTAACTAGTTATTTAAAAAGAATTCTTGTATTGGTTTACTATTTTAGATATTATCAATCCACTTGGAAGTAAGTTATTGATATTGGGAATAGAAGAAGTGTTGTTCAAGGTTTCAGGGACCACTGAATTTATATAATGGACCAAATGCCTAGACTTTTCATATTCATGCTATTAATACTTTAGTCATACATATAACTTTGACTTGTTGAAGATTGAAAAGAATCATTTTGATATTGGGTTGTGTTTTACATACTTGAACTAAAAAGTTCAATATTATTTTATTCAACATTTTGAATTGATATGAAATATGGAATTTGTTTTTACATGAGGGATATAAGAGTGTGAAACTAAAAACAAATTTATCAAATCAAAAAAAGGAAACATTGTGTCAATATACACTAAAAACATGGAAAAGGTTGTAGATAAGTACACACACTTGTATGAGATAGATAACATATTATTCATAGGTGAGAAAAACTTTTTTATTTACGATAAAAAATAATTCCTTTTCTTTGGATTGCCTCAAAGATGGAAATTTGATGGCACACTACATTTTGGTAATAAAATATTCACACACTTATATACATAATTAGATCTTGTGGGACCACACCCAAATATACATCACTCTATGTAATTACACAAAATAACAATTAGCAACTTTGATTGTATTGTCTTACTACTATTACATAACTTGTATTTGTTATAAGATGATACAAACCCAATAAGTTTTTTTTTAATTTTATAGTGAGAGATGGAATTATTTTGAAGTAAAAAAATGATTGGTACAAGCACTGACTATGTTGCATATTTATATGGAAGTTGATTAATTTTATAGTTGATAGTTAGAATTATTTGTATATCTACAAACTAAGACAGTTGTTTTTGTACACATAAATAACTTTGTCAACCTATTTAGTTGACTAATTGCTAGTAACATATTTTAAAATGGTGACTATAGTGTTTGGATCTTTTCCTCTAGTTTAGTAAGACTTATCATAGTCGTGCATCTAAGATAATAGTCCATCCCATAAATGATCTTGTGCACTCACTTGACACACGTAGCTTAAGACTAGTTATCATTAGTTTTATGATGGGGGTCATCAATCTCCTTCATTTAATGTTGTCAATCTAGGGTTAGTGTCATAAGGCAATATGTAATAGGAGAAATAGATCTCTTTCAAATGGTTCCTTCCACCACACTTTACACTTACAAAAATTAAAAATCACTCTTATAGAAATTAAATCACACATGTATTAAATTAAATAACACTTAAAAAAATTAAATCATTGAATTAAAAATAAATGATAAATAAATAAAACACCTATAGGTTCACAATAAACTGTAAAAAGGAATAGTTACAAATACAAATAAATAAAATTATAATTTATAACAAAATGATAATTGCAAATAAATTAAAAAAATACATTGATCCATCTTCTTTGGAATGAAAGGCCAGTACATTCCTTGAAAGAAGATTGATTTAGAACACGAGCTTCAAAATATATTACTTAGAATGATGGAGAGAAAAGTATATTGATTGATTAAAATCAAAAGTGGGAGGTTGTATTTAAAATCTTATGCTTCCAACCAACAACTAATTCAAGAGTAACAACATAGATATTCTAGCATATCTTTATCTCCATAAAATATGGAGAGAGCTATTTATCGGAATGAAAGTATACAAATATATATTTAGATACAATCTATGAATGGAATATATATATATATATATATATATATATATATATATATATATATATATATATATAAAGAATTTAAATAAAAAATATTCTTATAATAGTTTAAAATGATCTTGGTGATCCAACAATAATTAGAATGCTTTGAAATGCTTTCCAAATGAGTATATGATGGTTATGTGGTAGTCCATAACAAGTCTTTAGCAATTTTATAAAAGTTTGTAGCTTCTCTATAGAAGTCTATAGCTCACCTATAGAAGTTTGTAGCTCATATGTAGAAGTTTGCAACTTGCCTATAGAAGTCTGTTGTTCACCTATAGAAGTGTGTAGATTTCTAGTGGAAGTATGTAGCTCACCTATGTAAGTATGTAGCTCACCTATGGAAGCCCATAGTTTTAGACTTGATGAGTCCATAGTTATTGGGTGAGTCCATAGTTTAGACAGGGTGAGTCCATAGCTATTGGGCAAGTCTGTAGCTATATAATGGGTGAATTTGTAGGTACCGGTTGAGTTCATAGCTTAGTCATAATGTTAGATCTTCTTTAGGATATATTGTATAAGACTCTAAAACTACTTCAATATTATTCTTGAAATGGTTACTCTTCATAATCCATCTTTTCTAGCTTATTATGGACTACATATGCACATATTGACATATTTTTTTATGATAATCATTAAAAATAGCTAACAAAGAGATAATAATGAATTTTAAATAAATGAAAATGATATATACTTTCTATTTTATTCTAAATAAACTATAAATTGAGAAACTACATTTAGATCTATTTCTCATGCAAGGAAAAAGGATGTTATTTCATGGATATAATGAGCCATTTTTGGGGCTCATCATCTCCCTCACACCTAATCTCGAGCATGTGCTCATGAATGTCACTATATTTATCTAAAAAATCTTCTTGAAATACATATGCATGAGTTAGATTTATTTCCTTATATTTCAAATGGGCCATTTTCTACAAAAATAGATGCCAAGATAAACATTTTCTTACGTAAGATGGATGAACCACATGAAATCAATAGACCTACATTGGTAATATGGTGTAACAAGTGAGGGAAAGAGAGACATCATAATAACGTGTAATTACCTAAAAGTGACACTTGAGTGTTATGAGTGATACTTGAGACCACCTATCCCTAGCTTATCCCTAGACCTTCCTATTTTTACACTTATCTAGCCATCATGTGGGCCATAGGCATCCCTAGTCATCCCTAAATCAATCTCAAACCCTCATTCTATCATCCTGACCCTTCATTCCTAGTGTGTTAACACGTGGAAAGTGGAGGTTTTCCTACTATCCTTGGTTTCTCTTTGACATAGGTTCTTGTGTGGAAATCTCATTTAGCTCTTTGTTTTTAATAAATAAATGAGAGAAAATTATTGTGTTGATAATTTTTTGTTGTGTCTACATAGATTTGTTTTGACCATAGAGCAACTTTTGACACAATGACATAAAATATGAAGTAAATCTTGTTATTTGAAATTTTTACAAAATAATTTTAAAAACTATGTCTTTATCAAGGTCAAAATATATTTTTATAAGCCCAATTGTATATTTTTTGAGACTATGCTCCCCCACACTTGATGTCATGCATGTTCTCATGCATGCCAAATAAATGAAGTGTGATAATATTGCATAGATCAGACGACAACTTGTTTTCCTTCTTCCCTACACCAAAACTTTTGTAAGGAACAAAGAAGTGGATCTTCATCTAATTATAAGTAAATTTAAATGTAAAATAGTAAAGTAAGATACTTTGTCATTACTTCAGTATTCATAACCTTTTCCATGGTAATCAAAGTGAAAAATGTTAAGAAAAGTGTTCATAAAATTACAGTCCTGCTATACTGAGAAATAAAAGTACAAAAGTAACCATATACTATATTTTTAGAGAGTAAAAATTGCACAAACTACATTTATTTTTTTCCCCTTGACTAGCTAGTAAATTGGTCTTCTAGTGAAGACTTTTCTTCTGGCACTTGGCTCGCCACCAAGCTAGTTTTCAAACCAAGACCACCAACAACACCCAAGGGTTTTCAATGTTTTTTTTCTAAAAATTGTGACATAGAAAATGTTAGCCATGGACTGTATACATCCTCATACTACTTTAAAATGTATCATTGATTTTTTTTTATGTTGACATTTCTTCATTATTGATCTATATAGTGATGATCAATAGATGGTGATATATATTTGATGATTTTACTACTTTATTTTGTTAAAGGTGACTCAGAATAATTTGTCAACTACTTGAAGAATCCATGGACATAAATTTATGTAGTAGAATATATAGAATGACTCCCTATAATGAGATTATCTTGCAAAATCTAAAACAAATAAAACCATTCCATACAAGTATAATATCAACAATATCAAAGAATTATAAATGTCAACAATAGGAACTTTAAGATGATCATTTGAATAGATATGGAGGAATGTATGTCAGTTTACTTAGGAATAGTTAATGGTTCAAGAATTAACATTAATTTAAAATAAATTTTATGATGGAAAAATAAGAACCCCCTCAAAAAATTTCTCTTATTATGTAAGTGCATGTGGTTTCAACTAATTCCTAAATATGGATAGAAAGATATGGAATGGAATGTCATCAATTTGTTTTATTTATGAACTCTATAAAAAATATCAACTTTTAATTTTACAAGGAAGATAAAGCTAGATGTCTAAGTAATTTATGAAAATTTATTAAAACTCTAGCAGCTAAAAAACATACTTGGGTAATTATATTTTGTAGGTCATTATTTTCCTTAAATTATAGATAGATTTTGCATGGCTTCTCTTGTAGCTAAAAAAATTGTGTTCTATATCAATAACTTGATCTGGGTATTCATCATGCTCAACAAACTCTTCACTATCTTATTTTTTTGTTGAGAAATAAAAAAATGGGGGTATGGGGGTGGTAACCACTAACAAGATCAAGGGGTAGCCCAATTTACCACTTTTGTAACCACAAATTTTTTTATCATTGAAAATATTTTGATGATTTTATGTTATTTTATAAAGATTGATGAAAACATGTAATTATTGATTTTTTTTAGTATCTACATCACTCAGAATTGATTAAATACTTTGCCCTATATCAATATATGAAAATTTGGCATTCTAACTTGTATGTTGATCTTACCCAGAATGTAATTCTAATTATTTTTAGACTATCTATCATCATCTTTTTTTATAGAATGTCATCATATTTTTATTTATGTATCTATTCAAACTTCATCATGCATGCAAATTAATATTAAAACACAAAAAATAAAAGAAACAACTAGCATTAAGACTAGTTTAATTAAATTTTTGGAGTGTCTGGGGTTGTAAGTTATTCTCAGAAAACATTGGTGCTTTACATGCAAGTAAAATATACTTTTAGTTCATATCAGACATCATTTTTATAATTTGGCAAGAATCTCAACATGTTTTGTACAAACTTAATAATCAATCTGATATTTTTTTTAAAAAAAAAAATCTCTAATAAGAGCAACAACTTGAACAATTGCACATTCTAAAAAAATTGTGAAAATAAATTCTAATATTTTGGAGGAAATTAAATTCTAAAATAACCATCAACTAAGTATCTCCTTTCACACAATTTGCAAAGAGACATTCCCTATCACTAGGATTTTTTTTAATCTACTACTACTAGACAATTCTCTTAGAAAATTATGAATCTCCTAATTTTAAACCATGTTCCCTGACAACAGTGCCAAAAATGATGAGGGTTGTCAATCCCTTTCATTTAATAATGTCAATATATGGTTGGTGTTTGAAGGTAATATGCAATAGGAAAAAGAAATATTTGGCAAATGATTCCTTCTACTACACTCCACACTTGTAAAAATTTAAAAGCACTATTACATAAATTAAATCACACATGCATGAAATTAAATCGCACTTGTAAAAAAAGTAAATAGATGAATTGAAAAGAAATGATAAAAAAATAATACACTTTCATGTTCACAATAAATTGTAAAAAGGAATAGTTACAAACATAAAGAAATAAAATAATAATTTACAACAAAATGATAATTAAAAAATAAAAATAAAAATACATTGATCCATCTTTCTTGGAATGAGTGGCTAGATCATTCCTTGAAAGAAGATTTATTTAGAACACAACCTTTAGAATAAATTACTCAAAATAATGGAGAGAAAAGTATATTGATTGATTACATTTAGATGTGGGAGGTTGCATTTATAATATCATGGTTCTAACTAACACCTAATTTAGGAACAATAACATAGATATTCTAGCATATCTCAATCTCCAAAAAATATGGAAAGAGCTATTTATTAGAATGAAAGTATATAAATCTATATTTAGATACAATCTACAAATGAAAAGTCTATATATATAAATATATAGAAAGACTCTAAATGGAAAACATTATTATGATGGTTGGGAATGATAATGGTAATCCTACAATAATTATAATGCTTTAAAATAATTTAGAAATGAGTCTGTGGTGGTTTTATGGTAGTGTGTAGTAAGTCTATCAAAGTCTGTAGCAATTTTATGGAAGTCCATAGCTCACCTGTACAAGTTCATAGCTCACCTGTGGAATTATATAGCTTGCTTGTATAAGTTTGTATCTCACTTGTGGAGGTCTGTAGATCACTTATGGAAGTTTGTAGCTGTAGACTGGGTGAGTCTGTAGTTATAGACTAGGTGATTCTGTAGCTATTGGTCAAGTCTATAGAGTATTTATGAGCTACTTTAGAAGACTCTAAAACTACTACAACATTGTTCTTGAAATGATTACTCTTCATACTCCATATGTTCTAGCTTAGTGTGGACTATATATGCACATATTGACATCTTTTTCCTTATAATCATTAGAAATAACTAACAATGAGATAATATTGAATTCTAAATAAATAACCATGATATATACTTTCTAAATAAACTATGAATTCAAAAATTACATTTAGATCCATTTCTTATGTAAGTAAAAATGATGTTATTTCATGGATATAGTGAGCCATTTTTGGGGCTCATCATTATGTCACACAATGGTTTATGTATTGAGCTCACTATATTAGGGAGCTTGATTAGGTACATAATTTTAGCCATGAAAATCATAGTAAATTTAATCCTAACAACTCATTCCATAAGCTATTCATCATGGAAAAACATAGGTGTAAATCAAGAAAAACCATAGTGGTATCATTGATTCATAAAGAGATTACAAGAGGTGTTTTTACAACACACACACACACACACACACACACACACACACACACACACACACACACACATCAAGGATCCCCATACATAGGTTGAAATCCATATCATGACTAAGATAATAGGGATTAAATTTACATGATCATAATTATGATCATCTCCCTAAGTAAAACGAGGGGTATTTATATATGGCTATTACCTCAACCAATTTATTATGACATTGATATATAAGTGATGACTTGAAAATAACCATTAACAACAATACGTGGTGGGAAGCCATTACAGTGAATTATTATTGATTCAAGACCTAACTACCCCTATATTATACCCTCTATAAATTAGTAATCATTGTTGTGTTCTTATATTCTCGTAGACTGATGCTAAATTAGTGCTTGAGTATTCTCCTTTGATGATCATGTTAACTATTTCTTGACCATATCTTCCTTTTACCTCTTTGTCTAAGTTATTCACTATTTTTGGAGTCTTGTGCCCTTGGTTCCTCTGTGTTTTATACATCCTTGTTCCTCATGATTTCATTCTTTTATGCTAATGACTTCTGCATCATGTCTCTCCCACACCTTGGATTGCTTCCACATTAATATCTAAAGCACCATATTCAAAAAGTATTAAGAATAAATTGATATAAAATTTGGGTCCAACACTTAGTTTGAAATCTAACTCAAATTTTCCCTCTCATCTTGATCTATTTTGATAAAATTTAAATCAAGCCAAACCTAAATAAAGTTGACTATTTCGATGAAATTAAAATCTTAGCTTATACATAAAATGGATCATAGAATATTCATTAGGAATATTTGTCCACATCACTATTCTCATTTCGTTTAATCCTATTAATTGATCATAATATTACCAAATTGATAATGAAATTGTATCTCATTCATGTGTTATGCAGTAGTTTCTTATGTGATCACATTATGCTTTGTAAACTGCATATATAATTTACTTTTGAATTCACTGGCCTTTAAAATTAAATACATTAAGTTTGCCAATTCATTGGGATAAGTTTTTTTATTTTGGTTCCTAAACATTTTTTGTCTCATGAACATTATTAAAATATCTATTTATATTTTTGCTTTGGTAATCATTTGAGAGCGTCGATTACAATGGGTCAATACGATGATGACATGTATCATGATCCATGGGTTCCTCTTGCCCAAAACTTATAAAAAATGAGATTTGTTGTTTTAGGCTCTAGGTGAGTGGGATTGTGAAATTTGGTAAAATATCAATTGTAAAATTGACATATTGGTAGCATTTAGATTAGTTGGCATGCACCTAAATGATCAAGATTGTGACACTTGGGGAAATCTTGGTGCTCTAATTTCATGGAATGGTTTAATTACAATGGGTTAATGGGATTTCATAGAATGATTTAATTACATGGGTTAATGGAATGATGACATGCATCATGATCAATGGGTTCTGCTCACCTGGATCTTAAAAAAATAAATTTATTGTGTCGGGATCCAGGTGAGAAGGATTGTGACATTTGGCAAAATATTGGGTGTAAACTTGGCATACTTGCATTATTTGGATTGGTTTGAATGTGCTCGGGTGATTATAATTTTTACACTTGGAAAAATATTAATGTTCCACTTTTCTAGAGTGATTTAATTACAATGAGTTAGTGGGATGATGACACATGTCATGATCTATGGGTTCCACTCAACTGAAGCTTAAAAAAATTTAACTTTGTTGTGTCATGCTCTGAATGAGTGAGATTATGACATTTAACAAATGCCCAGGTGTAAAATTGACATACTGGAAATATTTGGATCAACAGGCATATGCCTAGGTGATCAATATTGTGACACTTGATGAAATACCAGTTCTACGCTTTCTTAGGAAAAACATATTTTTTTCTAAGTACATGAAGGTCATGGATTAGTAGGTAGATGACACCTATCTTAATCAATGGACATACCAAAATAAAGTGTTGTCTAGGATTTTATCATTAGGTGCTTAGGATAAATGGGTGAGCAATGCATTGGTAAATTTGGATGAGCTAGCAGGCATCCATATTTAAAATGGGCATGACTAGCAGTACTGTTAGGTTGTGGAGCTAAAAGCTTCACTGATGCAAATAGAGGAGGAGGTTGCAGAGAGTTTGCTGAGTGTCATAGACACCAGTGTCGTCAGGCCAATCGAAGCCAGTGATGTCGGGTAGGGTAAGACCGACGTCGGTCAGGAGGACCAACATCGGCAATAGGTAATACCGATGTTAGTCAGGAGGACCGATGTTGGCAATAGGAGACACCAACATCAGTAGAGTTGGTAGTCTGGATAGCATGGAAACCGATGTCGATCAGATGCAGACTATATAGTGACTGAGGTCGATCACTGTAATAGTTTTTGGGCAGACAACAAGCTGTTAAGGAGTCTCAAAAGCCCATATAGAGGACTGAAGGTGGTAAGTAAGCCTCAAATTCATTGTTCCTCTTCTTTATACTAGTTGCTGACTGCAGAGCAAGAAGGATCTAGGAAATAGTGGGAGCATGGCATGGAGAGAATGCAGAACCAAACAGGGGATTTGGTAGGGTTGCCAGCCGGTATGAAAGCACAGAGATGAATGGATACCTTATTTAAAGATTAGAGAGAATGAACACATGAGACAGAAGACCAGGTCATATGGTCTTGAGGAAGCTATTAGGGTGTGGAGCTAAAAGCTTCAATTGTTGCAGACACGAAGAAATAGGAGGTTGTTGAAGATCCAAAAGTACTGGCATCGGCAGCATGACTGACGTCGGTCATGACCAGTGCAGAAGGAAACCGGTGTCGACAGGGAGTCGGCCGACGTCGGTAGCACTAGGCAGACAGGGACCGACGTCAGTCGCCTGTGGCAATTCCAAAACTGTTGTTGACGAATAGTCAGTTAAGTGAAGCGAGTGTTTGCATGTTTAAGGACTAATTTAAGTCATCAGCTGCATGTCTAATTATTGTAGTTAGAGTTCTATTTTTGTATGCATGGGATTCTATTTAAAGACCCATGAGGCATGTATTGTAAATCAAGCAAGAAAGTAAAAGCATTGAAGCAAGAAGCAAGGTCAAAGAGATCTATAGGTGTAAGGTCAAGGAGATCAGCTAAAGCATTCAAGGAGGGATAACAACTTAGGTTGTTGAGTTGGTTGTGTTGAGCAAGAGAGAGAGGGAAGAAGGTCTTGAGGTGTGGCAAGCCTTTGAGGTGGAGGAAGAAGTGGCATCTTTCTTATTGTATTTTTTTTAGTAGTATTTAATACAAGAGTGTGTATTGTCTCTCAAATTCTTTGTTGTCTCAAGTTTCTAGTTACTTAATCATTCTGGTATAATTTCGTGTTTAATTGCTTATAATAAAGTAATCAATTGTGCTTCCGTTGGATAAGGGGTTCCTAACAGAAAGGATCTAGGAAACAGTGGGAGCATGGCATGGAGAGAATGCAGAACCAAATAGGGGATTTGGTAGGGTTGCCAGCCGGTATGAAAGCACAGAGATGAATGGATACCTTAGTTAAAGAATAGAGAGAATGAACACGTGAGACAGAAGACCAGGTCATATGGTCTTGAGGAAGCTGCAAGACAGTGGTACAGGGTTTGACAAGTGGATGACAAAGCATGAAGGATCCAGGAAATAGTGGGAGAATGGCATGGAGAGAATGCAGAACCAAATAAGGGATTTGGTAGGGTTTCCAGCCGGTATGAAAGCACAGAGATGAATGGATACCTTAGTTAAAGAATAGAGAGAATGGACACATGAGATGGAAGACCAGGTCATATGGTCTTGAGGAAGCTGCAGGACAGTGGTACAGGGTTTGACAGGTGGATGACAAAGCAGGGCTTTAGTTAGTGTCAGTGTAACCATTGTGTTTGTCTTACCAGGTGGATGATGATTGCAACATTATCCAGTTATTGTATGTGGATGGCATGCTAGCTAGTAGGTTTGTACATATAGGGTTTTGTTGAGCTAAGGGTAAGGTTAGTTCAGTGGCATGTCATGAGGAATTTGGAGCAACAAAATTCTTTGGCATGAGAGACATGGAGATCACAGGTTGATTTTGTCTCCAATGGGAGCTGATGTGAATCAGGTGTTGGCAAGGTTCATTACGGAGGATGCAAAACTAGAGCACACTAAAGGTTGGACAGTTCAGTGTCTAAAATCACATGAGGTCTGGTATAGACTTGAGTTTGCCCAAGCAGTGGGTGCTGTCAGAGAGTTAGGAGCCAATTCAGGGAAGTGGGTTCTCAGGTATTTGAGAGGGACCAGCAGCAGGGATTCATGCTATGCAGGGTCAGGACTTCACTACATGGGTTTGTAGGTTCAGATGTGGCAGGGTACTCAGATGACAGGAGGTACACCACAGGTTGTGTGGTGGGTGGTCTTCAGGGTTGATCTTGAAGAGGGATACAAGCCAAGAAATAGATTAGACAGGGTATAGGTACAAGTACAGTGCAGCTATTTATCTCCAAGTGGGAGATTGTTAGGTTGTGGAGCTAAAAGCTTCACTGATGCAAATAGAGGAG
Organism: Torreya grandis; assembly: GCA_037957365.1. NCBI lineage: Eukaryota > Viridiplantae > Streptophyta > Pinopsida > Cupressales > Taxaceae > Torreya > Torreya grandis. The sequence goes on along the minus strand of JARHVA010000997.1, from coordinate 270,815 downwards.
GAGGTTGCAGAGAGTTTGCTAAGTGTCACAGACACTAGCCTCGGTTAGGCCAACTGACATCAGTAGGATTAGATAGGAAGAGCAACTAACGTCGATCAGGGATCGACCGGCATCGGTCACCTCCAAGTAGACAGGGACTGACGTCGGTCGCCTGTGTGGTTTAAATTGTGAGTGTTACGGATAGTTTGTTAACGAACCAAGTGTTTGCATGTCAAGAGCCAAATTTAGACTAGAAGCTATGGATCTAATTATTGTAATTAGATGTCTAATTATTGTTTGCATGAGATCTATTTAAGAGACTCATGGGTTGTATTGTAAGGTGTGTTAGTTTGAGTTGAGCAAAAGTTAGCTCCTTCTGTGTGTGAAGTGAGCAAGGGTGTTCCTCCTAATTCCACAATAGTACCAAGTGTGGGTGCTAGTTTTGGAGAATCAAAAGGGTTCTTCAGTTGTGTAGGATCTTGGTCATCAGGTGTGCATGTCTATGTTAGGAGATCTATATGGTAAGTAAGATCATTGATTTTTAGGTGTATGTGTGTGCATGATCTAGGTTTGCAGATGTACAAGATCAGGGAGGACAACAACACAACAGGGAGCAGGATCAGGCAGGATCTACTTGGAGTACAGTGTGTACTCAGAAAGAGAGCAAAGAGGAAGGCAAGGAAGATCCTTCCATAAGTGAGATCGTTTGGGTTGCAGGTTGTTGCAGTTCAGGGGAGATCTACTTGAAGTATGTTTGTGTACTTGGAGTGCGTGGAGCACTTGTGGAGTGCATGGAGCACTGGTGTACTGGTAGTAGTGGATACTGACTGGTTGGAGGTGAACACCAACTCTGTGTTTGAGTTGTGTGTTGGGACCGTAAGAGAGAGAGCTTTGAGGGAAGATTTACTATTTATGCCCTAGAGGTGTGGGAACCCTAGAGGTGTGTAAGGAAGAAGAACTATGGCAATATTCTTTGTTGTATTTCCTTTTAGAAGAGTTTTAATACAATTATGTATTGTCTCTCATATTCTGTGTTGTTTCTGAATTCTAGTTACTTGTGTATTCTAGTTAACTTTCGCATGTTAAGTTGCTTGGTAATCAATTATGTGCTTTCGTTATTTCCCAACAAAGTGGTATCAGAGCTAAGGTTGCAGGGAGCAAGTTTTGTGTTTGGTTACAGGTCACTCTCAGGGGTTTCTGATATAGTGGGAGTAAAGCAATAGCAGAAGAAAGTAAGCTAAGAATGGAGGAATTGAAAAGCATGAATGGTCAATTACGGCCCTATGGAAAGAAAGACCAGGGAAAAGAAGATTGCTGATTGGTAATAGATCAGTGTGAAGGAACTGAAGATGCAAATGTTGTAGGGGTTGTTGCACAGGTTGCTCTGGTATGTTTTTTGGATAAAGTTGAATCTTGGTTAATAGATTTTGTTGCCTCTTTCCATGTAGCCCCAAGGAGAGGCGCTGGTGAGCCTTGTCAAAGAATTGGCAAAGGGGAAGTGAAGTTGAAATTGCAGGCAGCCAACACATGGGTGTTGAAGGAGGTCATGCAGGTCCCAGTGTTGAAGATATGGCTAATTTCTTCAAAAAAGTTGGGTGATGAGAGATGCACAAGAACTCTCATAGTGGATACACTTGAATTAGCTGGTGGTAAAAAAGTAGGTACTCTTTATCTACTTGCTTATATTACTGATTCTTCTTCTGTTATGGAGATGTGGCTTTGTAGGCTTGGTCACATGAGCAAGAAGGAGATGCATGTTCTTAAGCAGAAGACAGATGTGTTTGATAGACTTAGGAACTGGAAAGCCTTGGTGTTCTTGCAGGAGATGATGGATAGAGACTAGTGGATGGGGCTGGATACTTTTGAGCAGCGCAGTTTGGACATGGTTTTTGATTCAAAGGAGCTCACGGGTAAAAATTCATCACTCATAGGTGAACACAGGTATTGGCATTGGTCAGGAGGAACTGACATCAAACAGACAAGTGTTGATGTCGATCATGTGCAGACCAAAGCCAGTGATGTTAGGCAGGGTAAGACTGACGTCGATCAGGAGGACCAACGTCAGCAATAGGTAAGACCGACGTCAGAAATAGGAGACACCAACATCGATAGAGTTGGTAGTCAGGATAGGCGCATGGAAACTGACGTCGGTCGGATGCAGACTGTGTAGTGACCGAGGTTGGTCACTGTAACGGATTTTGGGCAGACAACAAGCTGTCAAGGAGTCTCAAATGCCCATATGGAGGACTGAAGGTGGTAAGTAAGCCTCAAATTCATTGTTCCTTTTCTTTATACTAGTTGCTGACTGCAGAGCAGGAAGGATCCAGGAAACAGTGGGAGCATGGCATGGAGAGAATACAGAACCAAACAGGGGATTTGGTAGGGTTACCAACCGGTATGAAAGCACAGAGATGAATAGATACCTTAGTTAAAGAATAGAGAGAACAGACACATGAGATGGAAGACTAGGTCATATGGTCTTGAGGAAGCTGCAGGACAGTGGTACAGGGTTTGACAGGTGGATGACAAAGCAAGGCTTTAGTCAGTGTTAGTGTAACCATTGTGTTTGTCTTACCAGGTGGATGATGATTGCAACATTATCTAGTTATTGTATGTGGATGGTATGCTAGCTAGCAGGTTTGTACATATAGGGTTTTGCTGAGCTAAGGGTAAGGTTAGTTTAGTGGCATGTCATGAGGAATTTGGAGCAGCAAAATTCTTTGGCATGAGAGACATGGAGATCACAGGTTGATTTTGTCTCAAGTGGGAGCTGATGTGAATCAGGTGTTGGTAAGGTTCATTACGTAGGATGCAAAATCGGAGCACACTAAAGGTTGGATAGTTCAGTGTCCCAAATCACATGAGGTCTGGTATAGACCTAAGTTTGCCCAAGCAGTGGGTGCTGTCAGAGAGTTAAGAGCCAATTCGGGGAAGTGGGTTCTCAGGTATTTGAGAGGGACCAGCAGCAGGGATTCATGCTATGTAGGGTCAGGACTTCACTACATGGGTTTGTAGGTTCAGATGTGGTAGGATTGCCTTCATGATTGTACCTTATATACCCTAAATCCTATACCCTAAGCCCTAATCCTTAAATTTCCTAATCCCTAAACTCTAACCCATATATATAAACTCTTTAAACTTTGAACCAATCATTTTAGCCCAAATTAACATCATTTATACTATGAATTATCTTTTTGATTGACCCTATGTACCCTAAACCTAAGTCCTATATCTTAAACCCTAAACACTATACCCTAAATTGTAAACCATAAAATTTCCCTAGTTACCAATTGATTTAGTCCTAATTAACATCCTTTGTAGTAAGATCAAGTTCACATGGCATAGAGCAATCATACCTTATATACACCGTTAAACCTAAACCTTACATGCCCTAATCCCTAAACCCTAAAACATAAATTGTAATCCCTAATACCTAATCCATAAACCCTATACACTAAGGCCTTAATCCCTAATCTATATTAAGTATAATGCGATCGTGTTATTAAATAACACAATCATGTTATTCCTAATATAGACAAAATTCACTTCTCAATGTCTGTGTTTAACCCCAACCTAGTATTAATAATAATGCAATTATGTTATTAAATAATATGATCACATTATTTCATAACATGATTGTATTATTCTTAATATACAAACAAATTGCTTCTCAATGTGTATGTTAACGCAGAACCTAGTATCAAGAATAATGTGATCATATTATTGAATAACACGATTACATTATTAAATAACATGATTGTGTTATTATTATAGACTAAGATAAATTTTAAGCATATATTTTAAACCTAAATCAAAAATTATATCCCCATAAACATTCTCTGTGTACTTTTGTGGGACTTGCAGTCAATTATCCCCATAAACATTCTTTGTGTACTTTTGACCCCACCATTGAAAAGATATCAATTATCCTTGATGGGTGATGGATCACATTAAAGGAAGAGGAATATGTTGAAGAACATAGCACCAGAGGAATTGTAATATTTGAGAGAGAAAAACAAGATACAAACATAAAAACTTCATGGTAGACAAGGCACAAACCCTGATCCTAATGAACCAAATGCCATAGATAATGAGCCAATTAACAATAATGAATTAAACAATGATAAAATTGACCATAATGAATTGAATAATGATGAAATTTACCATAATTAAATGAATAATATTGAAATTAACAATAATAAATTAGATAATGTTGGAAGTTTACATTCAAAATTCCAAGTTTTTGATTTTTTTGATGATGAGTCTATGTATGATGCTTCATTCCCCATGAATGAATAAAATTTGATGGAAACAAAACTGATAAAATTAACAATCAATAAAATTTCATGGAAACATATAATAAATAAATAAACAATGAATAAAATGTCATCCCACCTCTAAATAATGAAAGTAATAACAATTTTGAAACACCCTCTCAACAAATTTCACCATTAACAACACCTCCAAGAATTGTGTGTAGAAAATAAAAGTACTTAATTGAAGTTGATGAAAATATCTTAGAACCAATACATAACAAAATGTTTTATCACCATTCAAGAAGGCTGGCTCAATAAATTTGAGATAGTTTCTTTCATAATTTGGATTATGATAGTCAAAGATGTTAATTATTATTTCATTAATAAAATTGATAAAATGAGACCTATAATGTACACATTAGGACTAAGAACATCTAACATGGATGATGAAAACAATATAATTTTTAAAAATCTACATGATGCATATCATAATGTAAGCCCAAAATCTCGCACCCAATATTTTAATGTTTCCATGCGTATACTTATAACTTATGCATTAAGTGACCAAAAATGAATGGTTTCAAAAATAAGTTGAACACTTAATATAAATAGAAAAACATTAATGAAAGTAATTAAAAGATGTGAAAGACTTAATAAACCTAGTACCAATGAGCTTTGGGCATTCTCTAGTAGACTTTCACAAAAGAACAAGGCTATAGCCAATACTCTCAAAGAGTTACTTGCTCAATTTTAGAAAGACAATACAAGAGCTTCACCTGATGTAAGATATGTAGTTAAAATAAGATTTGGTTTTCATAATCGTGAACCACATCTAAAACATTTATTAGATATGACTCAAACACAATTGTACTCTAAATTTTTGAAAAAAAATTCACAAATTTTTATTTTTCAAAGATATTTTGAGATGGCCAAACCTTTTTATGTAAAAATAAATCACACATGTGCCACTTGCTATAGGAAACATGTTGAATTTTCAATGCACTATGATGTTTTTTTCCATATTCATTGTACTTTGCATACTAACAATATTTTTCAAGAGTGTGGCATTGAATTGCCACCAAAATGATCCAAGGAATTTATTCCAACTATCTTTTGTAAAAGATCAGATGGATAATTCTTTTATAATAGATCATGTTTAAATGGAAATTTTAGCATTTATGGTGCATTGCTAAAGTTAAAAAAGTGTATCCATGAGGATATTACAAGTGCAATTGGATAGGAATTAGTTGGTTTAAGCAAATATAAATCAATGACATATCAAGCAAAAAATGTCAAAGAATCTAAAATGTGTGAGCTTATTACAAAAAAGATACCTATTTTTTAATTTTTGATAAAATTTAGGGAGAAAATTGTTTATGAGTATGCAAGGCACACACATAAGGTTAGATGGTTGGATGAACATTTCAATATAAGCAATGATACATTTTTACTTAGTTCAATTGTTTCAATAGTTGACTTTTCTAAAAATTACACATTCAAACCCCAAATGGAAGTTTAATTTTAGTATTAAAACTCATCATAAGTTTCCATATTCATGCATATAGCATTCATGCATGCACCTGATAGTACAGAGCAATAATGAAAAATATTAAGGGAGTACAATTTCTATTTCAGTGATGATCAATCACATTATTCAGAATATGTGTAAGGTTGTTTTCAAAAGTTCTATGAATAGTTGAGTCAGAGGAACATTACTTTCAATCAACATTACATTTGGTCAGACAATTGCACATCATAATTCAAAAATGCATGGACATTTTATTGGTTAAATGCATGTTACCACTGGTGTAGAACACATTTATATTTTCACTAAGGCTAGCCATGGAAAAGGGGAGCGTGGCGATGATAGAACATGTGTAAAAAGATCTATGACAAGGGAGGAGTTGAAATTTAAGTAAGATGTTCATTTGAAAAATGCAAAAACCATGGTTGAATGGTGTAATGAGAACATGTGTCATGGTGCTCAACCAAACTTTATTATGTGTAGATATTTTTGATTAATGGATGAAGAAAACATGGAAAAATATGAGGATTGTATGACTCTAACAGGTTCAAGTGACCTCCACTCATTTTGCAGCTTAAATACAAGTTTTTGGACTGTTCATATGAGACGCTTGTCATTTTTATGTTATGCATGCATGGACTCTATTTGGAATGAGTGTGAGTCACAAGAGTGAGTGGATTATTAGAATTCATAGACCTCTAATTTTAATCAACACATATCAAGTTCCAATAACATTAAAACTTAAAAATATTACTTCATCAGATGAATTTGACCATGTATATGATCTAATGCAACCAGGTAGAATATTTTTCATTATGTATAATTTATTCTCATTGTATATGTTCATATTGTTGCTAAGAATGGTTTTTGTAGATGGAGAAAAAATTAACTTCCCTAGTTATAAATGGAGAAAAAATTGACTATACCATTAGGTTAGTGGTAGTCAATAAAACTTGCTTTCGATAATATCCTATAAAATATTCAGATCAATGTTTGTTTTAAGAGTTGGAAATGCATAGGAATATATTGCACTATTCAAATTTTATTCTTGTAATGAATATTTAATTACAAAAATATCATAGAAAGCCATTAAACAGGAAACTATGTAAATTTCAAGAGTTAGACCATGAAGCTATTCTTGATACTATCAAGGTTAGAGAAAATCCTAGTGGTTCATTGAATTGAAATACATACGTATGTTGAATTTTGAAATGTAAATATAAATCGATTTTACCAAATGTTTTTTATTTTCTAGGTAGTACATATGAATTTTATTTTTAATTACTTACTAAACAAAAATTATAGGTTAGTGGTGCCAGATAAGCGTCCACCTTCACATGGTTGGTATTATCAATAGATAATTATACATTCTTCAAGATAAGAGAAGCTCAAGCTAGAAATGATCTAAGTGATAAATTATTAGGTGGTGGTCCCAGAGGTAAAAATGGTGGTTTGAACTCAAGAAGTTGCTTGTTTAATTTCAAAAAGTTGCATTTTTTGACAACTCACTGCAACTTGTCCAATGGATTGTTATCGAAGGTTGCACCTAAGTGCTCCAAGGTGATATTATATGGATTAAATAGGTAGGGGTTGGATTTGATGGTTCAAATAAATAGATTATAGGTTTTTTCTTTAAGTGTGTTTGAACTTAGGCTAAAAAATTGCATTTTTCTTGTATTGAAAAGGGCCTACTTGAGGCTAGAATGGGTGGTGAGTTTGTCATTTGATCTTGATGGGGGGCCAATAACCTAGTATTATAAATTATCCAACCATAAATAGGTGTTGGAAGTGTCATTTTTTGGTTAGAAAGCATTGGAACAATATTTATGCAACTACAACTTAAACTTTGATAACATTTGTTATCAGTGTTTATATGCTCTTAAACGGTAGTGAAAATGCACTTCCAAGTGGATTTAAAAATTGTGGTGATGTGATATCATTTAATTTTCCTATATAAATGTTATTTAAGTAATAAATTCTTAGGTAGAGGTCCCAAAGGTAGAAATGGTAGTTAGAGCTCAAGAAGTTGTTTGTTGAATGCTAAAAAGTTGCATTTTTGGACCTATCACTGCAACTTGTCCAATGGAATGCTCTCAAAGGTTCCACTTGATTTATATAAGGTGAAATGAGAGGGATTAAATATACATGAGAAGGATTTTAAGTTTCATGTAAATGACTTATAAGTTTTTTTATGCATGTTTAAACTTAAGCTAAAAAATTGCATTTTTCTTGTAGTCGAAAGGGTGTTCTTGAGGTCAAAATGGGTGGTGGGTTTGTTGATCAAGCCTAATGGGAGGTCAAAAACCTATTTCTAAAAATTATCCACCCCCCAGAGATGTTTTTAGTGTCAATTTTTAGTCAAGAAGCATTAGAATAATAGTTCTACAAACACAACTTAAACTTTGACAACATTTATTATAAGTGTTTATGTGCTCCTGAATAGTAGTGAAAATTTACTTCCAGGTAGATTTAAACATCATGGAAATGCGATAAATTGTAATTTTATTATATTTACGTGATCAAAGTGATATATTATCAGGTGGAGTTCATGGAGGCAGAAATGGCAGTTAGAACTCAAGAAGTTGTTTATTCAATGCCAAAAAGTTGCATTTTTAGACCTGTCACTGCAACTTGTCCAACGGATTCCTATCAAAGGTTACACCTAAGTGATCTAAGGTGAAATTAAAGGATTAAATAGGTATGGGATGTATCTAAAAATTCACAAAAATTCCTTCCAGGTTTAATTTTATGCGTGTTTGAACTTAGGCTAAAAAATTGCATTTTTTGATGTATTAGGAAGGGTATTTTCAAGTTCAAAATAGGTGGTGGGTTTATCAATTAAGCCTAATGGGAGGACAATAACCTGTCCTAGACATTATCCACAACCCCCTTGAACATTTTTATAGTGTCAATTTTTAGTTAGGAAGCATCAAAACCAAAGTTCTATAATCACAACTTAAACTTTAATAACATTTGTTATCAATGTTTCTGCACTCCTAAATGGTAGTGAAAATGCACTTATGGATATATTTGAACATCATGGAAGTGTAATGACATGTAATTTGCCTATATATATGTGATAAAAGTGATATATTCTCAAGTGGAGGTCCTAGAGGCATAAATGGTAGTTGGAGCTTGAGAAATTGTTTATTCAATGCCAAAAAGTTGCATTTTTAGACCCCTCACTACAACTTGTCCAATGGATTGCTCTCAAAGATTCAACCTAAGTGATATAGGAAGTGATTATAGGGATTAAATATGAAATGGAGGGATATATAATTTCATAAAAATGACTTACAGGTTTTTTTTATGCATGTTTGAATTTAGGCTAAAAAATTGCATTTTTTTTATTGGGAAGGGCATTCTTGAGGCCAAAATGGGTGGTGGGTTTTGTAATCAAGCCTTAGGGGAGGACAAGAACCTAGTATTAGATGTTAACTACCCCCTTATATGTGTTATCATTTTTATATTTTTGTCAAGAAACATCAGAACAATAATTCTGCTAAGCTCTTGGCCTACAAATTTTTTGAGTAAATCTGAAGTAAGGGTTTCATGAGTAAAACACCTCTAAAAATAAAAAAATTAAACAATGAAATCTAAAACTTTGTGAGAATATGTGGAATGGATATTATATTTTATTACAAGTATCATTTGGTTGATAATATTTTTGCAATTATAGCTATAGAGAATTGTTTTTATGTACACCTATAAAAGACCATTATTTAGAAAGTTGTGTATAAGGTAGGATGAGTTTTTGGTTGATTTGAGTTATATAAACTTGGGTAAGGGTTAAAACATGTTAAAATTGATAAAATACTACTAAAAATATAATTTTTAAGAGATAAAAACTCTATTTTTATAAATTAACCTATTGGAGCAACAACTAGGTCTAGAGACCTAGAAACTTAAAAAGATAGAATTTGAGAATGAGAGCTCAATCTCTTAGAGATCCATAGTTGGTTGATTTATTGTAAGTTTTGACACCTACATATATCCTTGATTTTTTATAAGACCTATCCAAAGTGTCTTAAATAATATTTTTCAAAATAAGGAGAGTAGATTTGAGAGATTGGTGACTAGTTAAGAGTAGACCTAATGAGTAATTGACTAGTTTAAAAGAAGATTATTTGAGAGTAGATTTTGAATCGAGTTGAGAAAAAAAGTGGATAAGTGAGTTTGTAATTATTCATGATCTTAGAGAATATTAATATGACTTTCATAGACTTATTAAACATAAAAGATAAAACTATGCATTAGGTGGTGTTAGGGGATGATAAAGGGTTTTAGCCAAAGATGGATCATTGTCTCATGAGTGAATATTTTATTTTAAGTCAGTAAGGTTGCCTTATATCAGACTAAATAAATTATATTCAAGGTTAGGTAGAAGCTCATCTTATAATTTTAGTAAAGATAAATCTACAAAGATGAAGAAGTAGACCATGTACATGGTCACCAAAAGGAGTTGAGTGCAGAAGAGGTATCGATAGAGATTATTCAAAAGGTGAGGTATGTGATCCAAGAATTTGATTCAAGAGAGGATTGTTAGTATGGTGTTAGTTCCAAAATGAAATAAACACACTAATATCATAACATCTCTAGGCCTAGACACTAGGGAGAGATTAGTTAACAATCATGAATGAAACACACAACTAAAATGCAAAAGAAAACTTGTTTACCTTCCTTAGATGTTCCAAAATGCTTGTTGTGGTGGCTTGCTCTACTTGTGCTCATGAAGTCCTTAGAAATGGAAGCTTGACAAAGTCCATATCTCTTTGGAACCTTTGGCTTGTGGCTTGTCTTGGCTTGGAATTAATTTGGTATGGTAACACTAGTTTCTTGAAACTTTTGGAACCAATCCTGTATTATAACTTTGCACAAATTAAGCTTAGAAATGATGTTGTGAGGCCTCCTATTTATAGATTTTTGGATTTGATCAGAATCAACATCAACCATCTATCTTAAGATTGAGATGTGTAGTTGAGGATTAATTCAATTTTTGGAATTAAGTTTGTAATTATCCTCATCATGGCATTGGAAGAAGGGGAAATTAAGAGGCATAGAGGGCATCATGGAAGGCATTGATGAGGCATGGAGGGAATGAATCCTGATATTTATGGCATTTATGGCCTAGGGATATCTTCCCAAGAAATGAGGTCACTTGATGATGTAGATATTCAATATTCATTTCCAAATCAAATTATTTAACAAGTTTCCATGGAATTTTTTATTAGGCCTTGATTTGGGTTAATTAGCTCTTAAACATGTTTAGGCACATTGTGCACAAATTACCCAAATTGATTAGAATGTCTTGTTATTGGTCTAAATTTTAACTAAATTAGAATTGTAAGTTCACATCAGATGTGTTGGATGAGTATTGCCATTTAGGATGTTACTAACAATAAATAACAAATGCACAAATCTTGTGCAAAATATTTTATAGGAAAGAGCAGTCTAGAGCACGTGGGTGCAAAATTGGCATTTTGACTTGCACTGATCTAATCAAAGTTAGTTGGCCCATAGATTACATTGCCCCATTTAGTGATACCCTATCAAAAATTGGTACTTGAATATGTTAGTTTCACATCATTTAGCATGTTTTAGTGTTTTTAGGCTAAATTATTCATTTTAGGTATAAATTGGCCAAAAGCCTGGTTGGAGGTTATTAGTAGCCAGATTCATAACTCCAGACTCTAGACATAGTTATAAACCATAGGTAAAGTAATGTCTTCTCAAAGAATGAGAAATGGATTGTATGCCAAAAAGAAGATGATAGTTGAAGAAAAAAGCTCCAAATGGTTTTGGGAAGGTTGTGATGATGCCCCCTTGAGGGAGTGGCCATCACATTTGTCGATAGATGGTCCCTCAAAAAGAAACAAGAAGAAATGTGGAATTAACCTGTTGTTGAGATTAATCCAAATGAGAAACTGCTTACATGCATTGATGTAAAAAGGATGTTGATTTGCCCAAAGGGAGTTATAATCATCAATAAAAGTCAAAATAATGATTTGCCCATAGGAAATTATAATCATTAAGAGACCTAGATTGGCTAAAGATGATTTTTCCCTAGTTAAGGCTGATTAGCAAGCATAACTCAAGGATATAACTTGGAATATAGATTAAAGATGAGTGGGTGCAAAGTGATGAAATAGATGAATCAAATAATGAGATTGATCAGTTTGAATGATTCAGTTGTACCTGCCAATGAGGAGATGTTCATCATGATTAACAATGATACAACTAAAAAGGTCATTGGGTTAATTTGATCAAGGGTGGGATGGAAGGATTTACCAAGGTACCAAGGAGAAAATTTTGTGTCTCCATTGATTTTAGACCTTTGTGAAGCTAATTTTTACTACAGCATGTGATGGTAGGCTTCACGATAGAACACCATGAAGACTTGGCCAAAATATGTGCAAGGATTGACTCTCAATCTAATAAACACTCAAAAATAATACACTAATGATAAAAACCATGATGATAATATTGACATATGAATATGGATAGACTCAAGAATAATGTGCTCAAGGAATCACCCAATGAACACATATAGACTGAGTTGAGACAACAATACAAAAATCAAACAAACAAATAAACAAACAAACAACTGAAATAAACAAACAAAAAGATAGCTTGAAAACAAAAGCAAAGAAAACATCCTAACAATGATAATGCCCCAGTGAGGTGGATCAAGGATAACTGACTAGGCTTAGACAGGACAAATATTTTTAGATTTTTGAAATGTTATGAATGTTTTTGGAATTGTGAGATATCTTAACTCATTAGAGAATGACAAGATACCTAGTCACAAAATGGTGAGAGCATTTGGTTTAGGTTGCTCACAAAACGGTGAGAGTGTATAGAAAGGGGGACTGAAGTGACCTCAACATGAATTGAGCATGACCCACATAGTTCCAAAATGACCTCAAGTCACAGTAATTCCATCCAGACAAAAGGTGACAAAAAACCAACTAGGTCCCAACAAGTTCTCAAATCTAGTAAATGGATAGTCAAATGAAAATAGTAATGGCAAGGTGATGTGACAATGCATGATAAACAAGTGTTACCCCTAGTTTTCCCATAGGTGATTATAACTAGGATACAACAACATAAGTCAATGATACTAATTTTCTCATAGGTAATTATAATTAGTAGCAAGACTAGTGATACACTGATTTACTCATAGGTGGTTATAAGCAGGTTCACATAAACAAACTTGATAAGATGAAAGATATCTTACTAGATCAATTGTCACACTACTTTTATAGAGTATCATTGTAAACATGGATTGGATTGATTGTTGAAACTTGATTGGAATCCTCTAACAAAAAGTGTAGGAAGAACCAAAGTAACCAAGATCAAAATAGGGTTGGGTAGGATGACTAAAAATAGGCTTTGGTCTAAATAAGATTGGAATGATAGGATGGTATGGTCTTTGATAGATAATTATGGTCTAGATAGATTGGATAAAATGGTAAGAGGATTGCCCCTAAGTGATGGGGCAAATGGCAAGAATATTTGACAATGGAAAAGGATATGTAACAACAGCAATGGCAAGGCAAGGTGAAATGGTATGGTACATGTTTTTGGCTTGAGTGTGGTTTTTGATTCTATTTTTCCTATTGAGATGGAGATGCACATCTTAATCAACAAATGATACAAATAAAATACTTGATCATGTTAATTACTATCCTACACCTCATCTGAATAGTTGCTCTATCAAGAACCTGATACAGATCTGGATGCTGAGAATGTTGTTGTGTTCTTCCTTGGTCATTGATTATTATTCCTTCATGCATCAAGACAAGGTATCATTATAGCCTCTATAAAGGAAAGTGTGACCATGGATGGTAAACAAATACAAATAATAGATGGTAGGTTTGATTTGAAAGGGAATGACAAATGATAATGGAATGTGGAATGACGGGGAAATAAATGAAGATTGGTACTTTCAGTCACACGTAATGTTTTTGATGTTGAATTCAACATAACTTTGGTTGTGGTGGGGCTAAAGACTTGTTCTCTCAATAGGACCACCAGACTTTTCTATTATTTGATCCTGAGAGTAGCTACCATCTGATTAGGCTATAGATTGGAAGGTATTTTGATTTGATTTTTGATTTTTTCTTCATCAAGTAGTGAAAAACTTTTATGCTCAGCTATTAGTGCCTCAAAAAGGTTTTCACCAATGAATTTGTCTTAATTATCTTGTAGCACCTTTGAAAAGGTTTCACTAAGGAATGTTGACTTTTCACCTTGATTTTATTCTAGCACTTCTAAAAAGGTTTCACTAGAAGATGCTGAGTTCTGACTTTGATTATCCCCTAGCGCCTTTGAAAGGGTTTCACTAGGAGAGTGTTCTTTTATTATATGAATATTGTCTTGGCCTCCTTTCTCTTCTTCAACTACTATGTCACCATGGATACAGTTCAATAACGTGTAATTCTATTGATTCTAATCAACACTTGTGGGAGATAGAATGCCAATAATATGTCTATCTTGGTTGATGGTAATGGTCTATGGAATGGTAATAGAATGGGGAGAGGTTGCACAATCCTTGTAAAAGATACTAGGATAACTTGTGTTGATGCTGAAGTACTCATCATCAAAAATTATAGAAGGATCACAAATGTATTCAAATTGATCTATAAGGCATGCGTAACCAATGTTGTAACAATCATGAACATATTCTTCTTCTAAATCTGATTCTAAAGCAAGGGGCTTTAAATCCAATGTCACAATTGATGTTGATTCTATTTTTGATGATAAATCCAATGTCAATTCAAGAATAAAACCTAATTCTAATTTTGATTCTTCATTTGATGGGTACTCTATTATAATGATGTCTTAATGAATGTTTAGTTTTGGATAAGTAACAACCTGTGATGGCATAATGGGCTCCACAAAGACTAGTTTGTCAAAGTCAGTCTCCTATACAATTTGAAAAAGGTCAAGAGACAACTCCTCAAAGACTAGCTTATCAATAGGAGGCCCTTGAAAAATAGGCATATGGTTGAGGTAATGATTTGCCCAAAGGTGGTTATAATCATTAAGAAGTGACTCGACAAAGACTGGCTCATCAGAGTGAGACTCCTTGACAACTAGTATAGGATCAATAGGTAATTTATCATAGGTTAACTGATCACAAATGATTGATTCAATAGAAACGTATCGAATTGGTTGGTTCTCTTGGCCTTCATTTTTAATGAGTTGGAAAATACCAGTTTTGAACATAGCTTGGTTATTTGAATGATTGGATGATTTGAGGTTTGGATGGGATTGGTACTGGATGAGGAATGACTCATGGATATATAAGGGTAAGGCCTTGGGGAGCATGATTACTTCCATGATCGAAAGGACAAAGTCTTGAGATGGTAATGATAGGGCAGTGTAGAGCTTGATTTCTTGCATAAGCTAAAAGACTAGGTCTTAGAATGATGAAGGGTCATTGTGGGGCTTGATTGCTTGCATAAGCAAAAGCATCCAAGTCTTCCTCATAAACCATATCATCCTAGTCATGAGTTGTCTCATAAGTTAGTTCTTGGTTGTATTCCATGTACTAATTATTGAAAAGAGGGTGTGGATTTGTATCCCAAACAACATTATCTATAGTTGGGTCTTCAAATTCCTCTTCACAAACCTATTCATACCAATCAAGGTCTTGAATTGGATCGTAAGTTATTTCATGACTTTGTTCCCATGAATGATTAATATGAGCCAGATAGAAATCTATCTCACAAACCATATTAGCATCATTGGGGTCTTGACAAAAGCCATAAAAGTTATTTTGTGCAGCCATTCTATCATAAGTTAGATAATAAGTGACTCCACCATAAGTGTAGTGAGACATATCTGCATAAATGATGAAAGTTTTGAAAATAAAAAGACTTAGAGTTCTACAAGCTCTGAAAAACTATGTATAAAGGACAAATGGTTCAAACTTGGTCTAACTTGGTCAAAGGGGTGGAGTTGTATCTCTGATATGGTCTGAAAGTGGAGCTGTATCTCTAAGATGATTTTTGTTAAGACTTGGCATAAAATAGCCTAGCATCAAATTTCTAATGTCAAATGTCATATGCATAAAAGGTCAAGTGTTTGAATAAAAACTGACATGTCAAAGGTCTAGGTCAAAGTGTTTTAAACAAGGTCTAAACTAGGAAAGGGAAAGGTTGAGTTGCTAGGTCTTTTGTCCAAATGCGGAGTCAAAAGCTAGGCTCAAACAAATAGGCATGCTAAGACTTTTGGCCTAACAATGTTAAAATCTACACTTGAAATAAAGGCTGATGTGATTTGATTTAATCTAACAAGTTTGGAAACAACTTTCACATAGACTCGAAACATAGAATCAAACATAAACATGATCAATTGGCATAAGGCATAAGACAAATGGCTCTTTGAAAAAGGTTTTGTTCTCTTAAATAAAAGCACAAACAATAATGATGATAGGCATTAAACAAATAAACTATTAATAGCTTACAAATTTGGGTAATCAATTAACCGAAGTTATACAACTCAAAAGAGAAAGATCTATGTATTAGCCCCATGAATTAAGGCCTAAATAGAAATCAATCAATGTTTGAATCCAAACTTGACAAGGCTAATTGAAAACTAAATGTTGAAAACTAGGATTTGATAAAACAAGCTAGACAAGATTGGACAGCTTGACGACACAAGACAAAGGTCCAAATGGTATACACAAAAAGGTTTGAAACAAATGGTTTTTGATACAAGGTGAAACAAGTCTTGATACAAATTGAGCAGCCTAACATCATAAAGAATACTTGAATAATGTGGTTAATGTTATGTTTCAAAAGACTCAAAGGCACAAATGGTTGGACATGATTTGGGCAACATAACACTACCCTTTGCAACTCAAATACATTGTTGTGACATGGCTTACAAACAAACAAACAAGTTTTAGTCTCAAAGCATACCAAGTGAAAATGACCAAAATACACTAAGTATAATCATCCAAATCTTAGCAAGGGTATGGAAAAATGGGGTTTACTAAACTAGCAAGGTTTCAATCATTTCTAGGGGAATCAATTACACAATGACTTTCATGCCAAAAAATGCAAAAGAAAAGCATAAATTTTGGGTCTGTATCACTTGGCTTGTAAAAAGGTCTAGTCCTTTTTGCAACCACTACATCTTATTGTTCACTCAATGTAGTGCGATGTCTAAAGTGCCACTACGTCCTGTGTGAAACTCCAAAGGAGCTAGTGAAATCAATGTTGGGAGGTGAAACCCTAGGTCAAAGATTCTCTAAAGAACTCATGGGAGGTAATGAAACCCCCCTCACAAGCCAAGTTTGCATGAAATAAAAGACTAATAGAAAGACTTTAGGGTCATTTTCAAGGTCACCCAAACTTTGACAAGTTTTTGGGGAGTGCTTTAGATGACTTTCTTTCTAAGCCTTGGACTAAGCTATTTGCAATAGGAATGGCACTTTTCATTCCAAGGGTTCCCAAAAGGGGATAAATGGAAGAGAATACATGCAACATCCCTCTTCTTGCCAAAAAAAATTAGATCAAACAACTATTGAAGACAAAAATGACAAGTGTGTTCAATTTTAAGCCCAAATGAAAGATTTGGTGGTGTTCATTTGACCCCTTGGTCTTAGTTACAAACTTTGAAAATCATTCACCAAAAATACCTAAATTCTTTATTAAACACCAAAACAAAGTTCCTAATCAAATTTTAAGAATGCAAAAATGATTTAAACATGTTTTGAGCAAATATCCCACTTGGTCCTGTAGTAAAATTCTTAGCATGTCCTTTAGCTTTGAAGCCCTTTTAAGTTTGAAACATTAAACTTTGAAAAAGTAGGTCTCAGGTCTATGTTTTTTGAAAAACATAGTGACCAATGTCGGTCAATACCACCGATGTCAGTTATGCTGACCGATGTCGGTTAAACCAAGTAATCGATGTCAGTATTTTTGTCGATGTTAGTTATTGTGTAAAAAATATGGCAACCAAAAATAGAAAAATAAAGTTAGAAAATCAATTTACAAGAGTTTTAAAGGCTCAAATAAATATTTTAAAGTTGCAAAAGGATATGCTTCATGTGTAGGATGCATCTCGTTCTATCGGGCATGCCATTATGTGATCTAAGAATTTGACTCAAGAAAGGATGGTTAATATGGTGTTAGTTCCAAAATGAAAACAAAATGAAAGAAACACACTAATATCATAACATCTCTAGGCCTAGATATTAGGGAGATCTTAGTTAACAATCATGAATGAAAAACACAACTAAAATGCAAAAGAAAACTCTTTTACTTTCCTTGGATGCTCCAAAATGCTTGTTGTGGTGGCTTGCTCAGCTTGTGCTCATAAAGTCCTTAGCAATGGAAGCTTGATAACCTCCATTTCTCCTTTGTACATTTGGCTTGTGGCTTGGCTTGGCTTGGAATCAATTTGGCATTATAATACTAGTTTCTTGAATATTTTGGAACCAATCCTACATTATAAATTTACACTAGCTAAGCTTAGAAATGATGTTGTGAGGCCTCCTATTTATAGATTTTTGGATTTGATTAGAATCAACCTCAACCATCCATATCAAGAT
The DNA here is from genome assembly GCA_037957365.1 of Torreya grandis. Lineage (NCBI taxonomy): Eukaryota > Viridiplantae > Streptophyta > Pinopsida > Cupressales > Taxaceae > Torreya > Torreya grandis. The sequence goes on along the minus strand of JARHVA010000997.1, from coordinate 252,487 downwards.
TGAGATGCATGGTTGAGGATTAATTTAATTTTTGGAATTAATTTTTTAATTATTCTCATCATGGCATTGGAAGAAGGGGTAATTAAGAGGCATGGAAGGCATTGATGAGGCATGGAGGGCATGAATCCTGATATTTGTGGTATTTATGGCCTAGACATGTTTTCCCAAGAAATGAGGTCACTTGATGATGCAAATATTCAATATTCATTTTCAAAAAAAATTATTCAACAAGTTTCCATGGAATTTTTTATTAGGCCTTGATTTGGGTTAATTAGCTCTTAAGCATGTGTAGGCACATTGTGCACAAATTACCCAAATTGATCAAAATTTCTTGTTATTGGTCTAAAATTTGACTAGATTGGAATTGGAAGTCCACATCAGATGCATTGGATATGTATTCACATTTAAGATGTTTCCAACAATAAATAACAAAGGCATGAGTCTTGTGCAAAATATTTGATAGGAAAGAGCAGTCCATAACACGTGGGTGCAAAATTGGCATTTTGAATTGTACTGATCTAATCAAAGTTAGTTGGCCCATAAATTAAATTGCCCCATTTAGTGATACCCTAGCCAAAATTGGTACTTGAATATGTTAGTTTCACATCATTTTACATGTTTTAGTGTTTTTAGGCCAAATTGTGCATTTTGGGTGGAAATTGGCCAAAATCTTGGTTGGAGGTTATCATCGGCCAGATTCAGGTGTCTACAAGGTAAAATATAATGGATAAAGAATCATAGAATGAATACAAGTAGTAGGTCTAGTTTCAATAAAAGATAGTCAAGAAGGCATTAGATCCAGGTGATGGTGAAAGATCAGGTAACTTACAGGTATAGGTATCTAAATGAGAAATTTGTAAGGATTTATGAATGATTTTATGTCTTTGTATTATACAAGTTTAAACATGATTGGGTATTGGTTTTAAGTGATAAAATTGTGTTAATGATCAATTTAAAAAATTTAAATGGGTGATGACAAATTTAAAATAGATAAGAGTGTCATTAGTCATTTCCACTACACACAATCAAATAAAAACTTTACTTTAAAAAACTATGGGAGATACAAGATTTATAGCATTGAAAAGAAAAAAAAATTAATCCTCATTTGTTTACAATATTAAATATGAGATCCAATAGATAATAGTTTGTAATATCAAAATAACACTATATAATATCATTTTAAATTAAAACTTAGTATAAATTAGATAGATTTCCATGATAGGCATAAAATATAGGCACATGTGTATAATGTCAATAGTACATAGATTACCATGATAGGCATACAAAAAATTACATATACCAACATAGTATCTAATGTTGGATGAATGTCATATACACATATATAATGCCAAAAATGCATAAATTGACATATAAGCATACAAAAAAGCACATATCATATAAGACATCATATACATCAAATAACCTCCCTCTCTTTGTCTTCCTCAAAGAAGACTCTCCCTAGGATGACTTAATGGTAGAAGGAGACCCCTCTAATGCCTTGGATTTCTCCAAGGTTAGACTACAAATCATATGCTCATAGCTCACTTGGAGCTGAACCTATTCAAATACAAGTATTATTACAAAATTAACATAAAATACATTCAATCAATTGTTAAAAAAATAATTTTAAACTACAATAAAAAAATCATTTAAACATGCACTTATTGCAATCTCCCAGTCCTACTCAATCTATTTTTGATGCTCAAACAAGTCAGTGGTAGTCTCAACTATTCGAACATGCATCTGAAATAGGGAAGAAACATGAGAAGTTGCCCTACTAATCATCTAATTGGGGCTATCACATGTCATAATACAACCCTATATACATAATATATTCACATAAGTTATATTTTCCCCAAGTATGTAGCAAAATCATTAAAACAAGTCTATTTTTACAATTCAAAATTACAAGTTAATATATACCTATGTCAGCACCTGTGCAGATGACATTGCAACAGTAATGTCTATGTCTGTCTCAGCTTGTAGCGATAGATGAGTGTTTACTTGAGCCATGAAATGTTAATGTAAATAAGGTATCACTTAATTTTATATGAAATATCAAGGATATATATGGTAAGTTTTTCTCAATGTAAACCAAGATATATATGGAAAGGTATTTCAATGCACATATCATGAAAAGATAATGTAAACCAAGAATCATGGAAGTGTAACTGTCATACAACATGCACTAGACAATAATAGTAAGTAGTTTGAATGTTGGAGGTAATATAAAAAAAATTAATACATGTAGGAAGTTTGAGTGGAATATTAGGAGGTGGAAAGAATAGTAACACTTTGAGAAGGCAGAGTTAGGGAGAGAAAAGGATTAAGAGACATATCAAGAATTTTGTATTTACTTGTAAAACTTAATTTGGATAGAGTAAAATGTAAATAAGTGTCTATAATTTTATGATAAATCTTGTGGTTTTCATATCTCTAGTAAAGGAAGATTCAAGTCAATAGTCTATAGGTTCAAAGTGGTGAAAACCAAGTTTCAATACTCTATCTTTAGGCATGGTCAGAAAGAGGAGAACATAGTCATTTTAAAGTGTCATTATAAATGATTGAAATATGATTAAGGGATAGATTATCTATATTAAATTAATGTAAATACATTTAAATTATCAATACTATTAATAAAATGAAAAATTCAAGGGAAGACTATATACAATCCAATTAGTAGCAATTCCGAGTTTGCATAGTCATAAACAAAGACCATATAGAGTTCTTGGAAATAGAGTTGAGGATTTAAGGTATTTTGAATGTTGAGGGATATTATTTTTCATGTGTGTGATTATTTTAATTTCTCTCAAATGAATTTAAAGGGTCTTAAGGGTTTATTATGTCCTATTTCTTGACATAGTCATGTTGGAGGGGTACAAAATTATGTAAAACTACATGTTGGGAGTGATTTAGTACTGAGAAAGGAAAATTAATAGTTTAAAAATATGTTTTGGGTAAGGGAAGATACATTTAAATCCTTATAATCTTTTATAATGGTCAAAAGGTCATTCTAGATCATTTATTATCCTCTCAGGTAAGTGCAAGACTAAAATAACACAAGTTAGGGTTTGAAACAGGAAAATGCGATAACAAGTGATTTAAATAAATAAAAGTCATTAAAATTTGTGGATATGTGTATTTATATATGAGAAATAGTATTTTGAAGGTTTAAAATCACTTTGAGTTTGTATGTTATGGTTTCATAGTCAAAAGCCTTGAATTAGGCCTAGGAGACCCAATTAGTCTTGAGGGGTGTTGAGTTAGGTGTTCTCCAAAGAGAGTTAAATTATGAAATTTTTATGGCTATATGTGATGTAAATGGGTATCTAAATATGGGTTTGGTTTGGTTGGCAGATTCGTATTTTACTCAAAACAAGGAAGTTTGCCTTAAAAAAGGGCTAGTAAAAGGAAGGTGGCAAAGAGGAAAGAAGAGTTAAGTGAAGAGTTAAAGCATGGAGGTAGTGTGGGATGGTTAGATGCATGAAATGAGATTTAATTGAGTAGGCATATGGTTTTATGAGTACTATGAAAGGATAAAATCAAAGTACCATTCAAACCTATGAAAACACATAAGAGGATTGTAAAGAATAGAGCAAGGATAAAGAGAGAGAACATGAAAATAGAGTATGAACTAAGGAGGTTGATGTTAAAATGAAATATTATAGAGGTACTTGGTTAGTAAAATTAATTCAAGTAGAGAAGGAGGATTAAGTGAATACAAGGAGGATTAAGATCCATTAAGCAGGTAAGAGTGAACAAGAAAGACCTAGTAAATTCAAAGTGATCAAAGAGATAAAGAGGTTGAAGGTAGAAGAAAAATAAGGACAAGAAATAATTAGAGTTGGGTATTTGGAAAAGGTAAGTGTGTGTTTCCATCCATATCAGGGAAGCTTGTTAAACCTTTTCATTAAGATCCTTGATAGATAAATTTAACTGAAACTTACAAGGAAATATATATATATATAGACTAAAATTATATAGAGCATGAGATTAACTTGAAATTTTACCTCTGTATAAGTAAAAGGTGTCATCCTAAAAAAGATAGATGTATTAGTGGATGGGCTAGTAGATGGATATGAAAATGTAAATAATGGTTATGTCAAATCAAATGCTACAAATGTCAACTGTGATGATGAAGGCACCATCACCTCTTGGGACATAAAAAATTGTGTGGGTGTGTGTGTGTGTACATACATACACACACACACACACACACACACACACACACACACACACACACACACACACACACACACACACACACACACACATATGTATATATACATATATATATATATATATATATATGTATGTATGTATATATATATATATATGTATATATATATATGTATATATATATATATATATATATATGTATATATATATATATGTATATATATATATATATGTATATATATATATATACATATATATATATATACATATATATATATATACATATATATATACATATATATATATATATACATATATATATATATACATACACACACACACACACACACACACACACACACACATATATGTATATACATATACATATATATATATATATATATATATATATATATATATATATATAATTCAATTTCTATGTAAATTAATTGTTAGCTAAATTAAATTTTCAAATATAAATTAAATTTAACATGACATTTATATAAAATATACCTTCATCTATGTATTTGTTGATGTCTTCACACCAAATTTGCATACCAAAAAATCATCACTCATAATTATATTATCCAAGCACTCTAAACCACTAGCACCATTATCATCAAAAGGTCCAGTGCACATAACTCTACAAGAACTACAAGGGTGATGTTGGGTATGCACACTAGGTGGCATGTCTCTAGCATTGGTTTGTGAGAGCCTACTCATATGTTGAATGAGTGTATCAGTGAGAGAACTAAGAGCATGCAGAGTGTTGATCTCCATGACCTACTAAACTGTAGAGGGGATATTGGGCTAAAGTGGATTTTGAATACAGATCCTTGTAGGTTGATTAGGTACACCATGTGCACCTGGTTGATCATGTGTAGAGACTTTCCCTCAGCCCTGAAACTTACTATAATCAAAATAGTTCAGAATATCATTGAGGAAAAACTCAAAATAGAGTTTCCTCAAAAAATACAAGTCCTCATGGTTGTTACATGGTGGATAATCAAACACCATCCACCATCGGTCCCAAAAATTGGTTGTGATTAAATTATATTGGTAGTAATGGATTAGAAAATGTGTAGCAGTTACTAAAAATAGTGCATTGGTGGTTAGGTTAATGGATAAGGCAAAAAACGGAGGCTTTTGATATGTATTTATTCTTGACCTCAAATGCTAACAAATTTTCAGCATAATAAGCCCTACAATTATCCCAATATGAATCTCATCTATCAATTTGAATCATTATAGAGTCAATTTGACCTAATAATGTATCCAAGGAATTGACTAGATAGGTTTGATGGATGTTGTTGGAAGTGGGATCCCTCATTCTCCCAATTAATTCTTTAATTTCAATTTCATTTCCCATAATGTGGTTAACTAGATTCTCTTGACTATCTGGGGGATTTTGTGGAACTGTGGGAGGGTTAGGTGGAGGGATAGGAGGTGGAATAAGAGGGCTTTATGGAGGGTTAGGATGAGGAATAAGAAGGTTCTATGGAGGGTTAGGAGGGTTAGGCAAAATAATATGAGGGTTAGTAGGATAGGTTGTTCAAAATAAACAAATTGCCACTAAAATTACTAAAAATTAGGGTTAAATAATGAAAATTACTAAAATTTAGGGTTAACAAGTGTATTTTTTTAGCACCTACCTCTTCTGTGTGGTGGAATAATTGATTAACGGCTTCTTGAGATGAATTCTAAGAAGGTTTAACCTCTCTCACCCAAAATATGATCACAGAATGACAAGGTTAACAAAGGAAGATCAAATGCAAAATGAGAAATTTTGCATTCAGTTTTTTGTTTTTATTTTTTTGGTTACACAAGTAATGTGATTGCAATATTAATGTGATCATGTTATTGAAAACAATAATAACATGATCGTGTTATTAACGTGATCATGTTATTTTTTTAAATAATGTGATCATGCTATTTAGTAATGGATCACATTATGGCTCAGTAATTATTGAGCTTTAATTTAAATAACATAATTATGTTAATTAAATAATGTAATTTTTTAATTTAATAATGTGATCACATTATATAATAACCCAATTGCATTACCAAAAATGTCCATGGAATTATCCCCCAACTTCATGCACTTACCCTTATAAAGTCACCAAACAACATTAAAAATATTAGCATCAATGACATTGGAAATATCACCCTAAAGTTAGGATTTAAGTCACCCCAACATCACTCACATAACATTATCAGTGAAGTTTGGAGTGACTTTAATATTCTAATTTTGTATTTATATAATTTAAATTCTATATTAAAAATAAATAAAAATACTTTTTCAACTTTAAAAATGACTTTAGAAATAAAATTTAGCCTTTTCAATTTTCATAGTTGTTAACTTAAAAGACAGATTTAGTTTTTATCCAAGAAACTAAGCTTCTTGAAGTAGTGTGTCTAGTTAATTGTTTCAAATTATTCAATTTTTTTCCTCCTTTTCAACTAGAGTTGACTAGGGTTAGTAAGGTGACCTTTATGTCCTCTTAAAAAATTATTCAGTTTGGTGATCTAAAGTGGAATCCAGGAATAATTAGTTTTGACTTAATATCTTAGGCCTCAAGTAGAATATGTCTTTTTCATATCTAATGTGTATATTTCTTCAAGATCAATTGCTAAAAAACTTATGTGGAAGGAAATTTCATTGGTTTTAATCTTATTTCAAGATGAACATATTATGTTAGCTAGCGACTTCAATAGTATCGTGAAAAATCAAGAGAAAACACTTAGTACAAATTATACTTCAATGAAAAATTTAGTGAAAACAATATTTCAGACTTTTAGACTAAATTTAGATTTTTTACTTTGATTAACATAAGAGTAGGTTTGAGTAACATTGCTAAATAAATTGATAGATTTCTAGTCTTTAATCATTGGCTAAACCAAAACTAGATCCTCCACTTAGATACTATAAAAGTCTCAGGGTCTAACCATATGCATATTTTACTCATCAAAGGAGATAGTTCTCCTTCTAGATCTCTCTTTAGATTCTAATTTGTGTGGTTAAAGGACCCAAATATGATGGACATTATGAAATACTAGTAGAAGGAACTAACCCGTAGAGGTAGTACCATAATGTTTACTTTTGTGCATAAGATGAAAAATGTTAGACAAAACCTTCACAAATGAACCAAGTAAGTATTTTGGAACATCTTCCTAAAAAAATCCATCATTAATTCTAATATTTAGAGCCTTCAATACCAAGTGCAAAGGATAAGTCATGACAAAACCTCTCTTCTCACAGAGAAAGAGCAAAGTTCAAAATTGAACTCAGTTTTAGTCAAAGAGGATATTTTTTGGAAGCAAAATTATAGAGAGTGTTGGCTTAAGGAAGTAGCTTGTAACACCAAATTATTTCCCCAATTAAACCTAGCTACTAGTGATTTTAACAAAATATTAAAACTCAAAAATAATAATGGTCTGTATACTGAATATTTTGATGTGATGGAAAAAAGTCCATTTTTATGAAAACTTCCATAGGGAATCCTTCCTAAATTTTGCTTTGGAATAACATGAATTTTTGAATATATTTCCAGGAATTATCAATAATAACTAGAATGTTGCTCTAATGAGTCCATTCACAAAGGAAGAAATACAAGCTGCACTTTGGATCATGGACAATGATAAAGCCCTGGGCCTTGATGGGTTCCCTACAATATTACTTAAAAACATTTTGGAAATTATTATAAAGGATATTCTAAAATCTATCAATGAATCCAAATCATCAAGAAAAATTATAAATTATTTTAACTACAACTTATTAGCATTGAACCCCAATAAAGTTATGTGGACTCTCTTGACAACTTCAGATGTATAACCCTATGAAATACCATATAGAATATTATCTTAAAATCCTTGTCTAATAATATCTAAATTCCCCTTCCTCTTATTATTTAATATTATCAAGGTGGTTTTGGACCCCAAATAGACAAATCTTAGATGGAGATGTAATTTTGCATGAACTAATTCACTCAACTAAAATGAGGAAGGAAGAGGCCATTATCATAAAACCTGGTATTAGAAAAGATTATGATAGGGATAATTAGAGATTATTTTTAAAAATAATTAATAAATTTGGGTTTTCTTAGGTGTAGTTTGCTTAGATTAATTCTTGTGTCTCTACTCCAATGCTTTATGTTCTTTTTAATAGATTCATGTCTAGTTTTTTCAAAATTTGAATGGGTCTACATCAAGGAGATGGTATGTTCCCTACTACTTCATCATCATGGTAGAAGCCCTCGATAGATAATTTTTCAAAGGAAAAATCTGTTAGGTTGTGGAGCTAAAAGCTTCACTGATGCAAACAGGAGAGGAGGTTGTTGAAGGTTGTTGAGTTGCAGAGAAGTTGGGGTCGGTCTAATCAGCCGACGTCGACAGGATAGCATAGAGAAGCAACCGACATCGGTCATATATCGGCCGACGTCGGTCACCTCCAGGCAGACAGGGACCGACGTCGGTCGCCTGTGTGGTTTGGATTGCGTCTATTACGGCCAGTTAGCTAACGAACCAAGTGTTTGCATGAAGAGATCTATTTTTAGACTGAGAGCTGCGAATCTATTTATTGTAATTAGATGTCTAATTATTGTTTGATGAGATCTATATAATAGACTCATGGTTGTATTGGAAAAGTGGGCTAGTTTGAGTTGAGCAAAGTTTGCTCCTTCTGTGTGTGAGGTGAGCAAGGGTGTTCCTCCTAGTTCCACAGCAGTACCAGGCGTGTTGGTGCTGGTTTGGAGAGTCAGCTGGATTCTTCAGGAGTGTAGGATCTTGGTCACAGTTGCATGGCCTATATAGGAGATCTACATGGTAAGTAAGATCATTGATCTACAGGTGTATGTGTGTGCAAGGTCAAGGTTCACAAGTGAGCAAAACCGTTGTTTGATTTGCAGGTGTGCAAGATCATATAGACAGCAACACAACAGGGAGCAGTATCAGGCAGGATCTACTTGGAGTACAGGTGTGTACTCGGATAGAGCAAGAGAGGAAGGCAAGGGAGTTCCTTCCATAAGTATGGTCTGTTGAAGTGCAGGTTATTGCAGGTTCATGGGAGATCTACTTGAAGTACCTTGAGTACTTGTAGAGCACGTGGAGTGCTTGTGGAGTGCATGGAGCACTTGTGTTGTGCGTGGAGCACGGGAGGTGAACACCAACTCTGTATTTGAGTTGGGTGTTGGGACCTGTGAGAGGGAGAGCTTTGGGGAGAATATTTACTGTTCACTTGAGGTGTGGGAAACCTCTGTAAGGTGGTGGAGAAGATGTGGGATATTCTCTATTGTATTCTTTTCTGTATAAAGTGTTAATACAAGTTGTGTATTGTCTCTCATATGCTGTGTTATTCTAAATTCTAGTTACTTGGTGAATCTGGTTATTTCTGCATATTATAGTTGCTTGGTATTTGGTAATCAATTGTATGCTTCTAGTGTTTCGCACCCTGACAAGTGGTATCAGAGACTTGGTTATAGGTTCTTGAGCTTGATACCAACAAGTGGTATCAGAGCTAAGGTTGCAGGAAGCAGGGTTGTGTTTGGTTATAGGTCACTCTCAGGGGTTTCTGATCGAGTGGGAGTAGAGCAATGGCAGATGAAAGTAAGCTAAGAATGGAGGAGTTGAAAAGCACAGACGGTTACTCACGGTCCTATGGAAAGAAAGAGCAGGTAAAAGAACATTGTTGGTTGGTAGCAGATCAGCATGAAGAAACTGAAGATACAGATGTAGCAGGTGTTGTTGCACCGGATGTGTTTGTAGGTTTCTTGGATAAAGTTGAATCTTGGATAAAAGATTCGGTTGCCTCTTTCCATGCAGCCCCAGGTAGAGGAGCTGGTAAGCCTTGCCAAAGAATTGGCAAAGGGGAAGTGAAGCTGAAATTGCAGGCAGCTGACACACAGGTGTTGATGAAGGTCATGCAGGTCCCAGGTTTGGAGATTTGGCTAATTTCTTTAGAAAGATTGGGTGATGAGAGATGCACAAGAACTCTCACAGTGGTAGCACTTGAATTAGCTGGTGGTAAGAAAATAGGTATACTTTATCTACTTGTTTATATTACTGATTCTTCTTCTGTTGTGGAGACGTGGCTCATAGGCTTGGTCACATGAGCAGGAAGGAGATGCACGTTCTTAAGCGAAAGACAGATATATTTGACAGGCTTAAGAACTGGAAAGCCTTGGTGTTCTTGGAGGAGATGGCAGACAGAGTTCAGTGGATGAGGCTGGATACATCTGAGCAGAGCAGTTTGGACATGTGTTTTGATCCAAAAGAGCTCGCGGGTAAAAATTCATCACTCACAAGCGAACACAGGTACCGGCGTCGGTCAGGAGGAACCGGAGTCGAACAGACAGATGCCGATGTTGGTCATGTGCAGACCGAAGCCAGCGATGTCGGGCAGAGTGAGACCGACATCGGTCATGGGACCGATGTTGGCAGTATGTAAGACCGATGTCGGTCAGGAGGACCAACGTTGGCAGCAGGGACACCAGCGCTGGCAGGTTGGTAGTCAGGGACAGACGCATGGGAACCGACGTCGGTCGGATGCAGACTGTGGAGTGACCGAGGTCGGTCACTGTAATGAATTTTGGGTGGACAGCGTGCTGTTAAGGAGTCTCAAACACCCATACGGAGGACTGAAGGCGTAAGTAGGCCCTCAAATTCGTGTTCCTCTTCTTCATACTTGTTGCTGATTGTAGAGCAGGAAGGATCCAGGAAACAGGTGGGAGCTAGGTAGGGATATGATGCAGAACTAGACGGGAGTTTTGGTAGGTTTGCCAGCTAAATGAAAGCACAGAGATGAATGGATTCCTTAGTAGAAGAATAGAGAGAACGGATATGTGAGACGGAAGACCAGGCATATGGTCTTGAGGAGCTGTAGGACAGTGGTACAGGTTTTGACAGGTGGAGGATGAAGCATGGCTTCAGTCAGTGTCAGGTAACTACTGTGGTTTGACTTACCAGGGGGATGATGATTGCAACATCATTCTGTTGCTGTATGTGGATAGTATGCTAGCTAGCAGGGGTGTACATACAAGGTTTTGCTGAGCTAAGGGTAAGATTAGTTTAGTGTCATGTCATGAGGAGTTTGGAGCAGCGGAATTCCTTGACATGGGAGGCATGGAGATCACAGGTTAATTTTGTCTCGAGTGGGAGCTGATGTGAATCAGGTGTTGGCGAGGTTCGAGATGCAGAGCCGAAGCACACTAAGGGCTGGACAGGTACAGTGTCCAAAATCACATGAGGTCTGGTATAGACTTGAGTTTTCCCATGCAGTGGGAGCTGTCAGAGTTAGGAGCCAATTCGGGGAAGTGAATTCTCAGGTTTTTGAGAGGGACCGGCAGCAGGTGTTGTTATGCAGGGTCAGGACTTCACTACAGGTGTTGTAGGTTTGGATGTGGCAGGGTACTTAGATGACAGGTGGTACACCATGGGATGTGTGGTGGGTTGTCTTCAGGTGGGAGCTTGAAGAGGGATACAAACTAGGAAATAGATTAGATGAGGTACAGGTACAGGTACAGTGCAGCTGTTTATCTCCAAGTGGGAGATTGTTAGGTTGTGGAGCTAAAAGCTTCACTGATGCAAACAGGAGAGGAGGTTGCTGAAGGTTGCTCAGTTACAGAGAATTTGGGGTCGGTCTGATCAACTGACGTCGGCAGGATAGCATAGAGAAGCAATCGATGTCGGTCATATATCGGCTGACGTCGGTCACCTCTAGGCAGACAGGGACCGACGTCGGTCGCCTGTGTGGTTTGGACTGCGTCTATTACGGGCAGTTAGCTAACGAACCAAGTGTTTGCATGAAGAGATCTATTTTTAGACTGAGAGTTGCGGATCTAATTATTGTAATTAGATGTCTAATTATTGTTTGATGAGATCTATATAATAGACTCATGGTTGTATTGGAAAAGTGGGCTAGTTTGAGTTGAGCAAAGTTTGCTCCTTCTGTGTGTGAGGTGAGCAAGGGTGTTCCTCCTAGTTCCACAGCAGTACCAAGCGTGTTGGTGCTGGTTTGGAGAGTCAGCTGGATTCTTCAGGAGTGTAGGATCTTGGTCACAGTTGCATGGCCTATATAGGATATCTACATGGTAAGTAAGATCATTGATCTGCAGGTGTATGTGTGTGCAAGGTCAAGGTTCACAGGTGAGCAAAACCGTTGTTTGATTTACAGGTGTGCAAGATCATATAGACAGCAACACAACAGGGAGCAGTATCAGGCAGGATCTACTTGGAGTATAGGTGTGTACTCGGATAGAGCAAGAGAGGAAGGCAAGGGAGTTCCTTCCATAAGTATGGTCTGTTGAAGTGCAGGTTATTGCAGGTTCATGGGAGATCTACTTGAAGTACCTTGAGTACTTGTGGAGCATGTGGAGTGCTTGTGGAGTGCGTGGAGCACTTGTGTTGTGCGTGGAGCACGGGAGGTGAACACCAACTCTGTATTTGAGTTGGGTGTTGGGACCTGTGAGAGGGAGAGCTTTGGGGAGAAGATTTACTGTTCACTTGAGGTGTGGGAAACCTCTGTAAGGTGGTGGAGAAGATGTGGGATATTCTCTTTTTTTATCTTTTTTTGTATAAAGTGTTAATACAAGTTGTGTATTGTCTCTCATATGTTGTGTTATTCTGAATTCTAGTTACTTGGTGAATCTGGTTATTTCCGCATATTATAGTTGCTTGGTATTTGGTAATCAATTGTATGCTTTCGGTGTTTCGTACCCTAACAAAATCATCAAATATCATTATTAGATTCAACATAACTAATAATATTAACTTCTTTCATGGTCATTTTGTGGATGACACAATTATAGGAAACTCTACGTACATTCAAGAAGCAAAAATATTGAATAAAATGGTAAATTGGTATAAGTGCACTTTAGGTTAGGAAATTAACCTCTTAAATTATAATATTTTATTTCTCCACACTTCACCCCATAGATAAAATATGTGTAAAAAAAATTATTGGATTTTCTTTGTGCTCTCTTCCTAGTAAATACTTGGGGATCCCCCTATTTGATGGATGGTGTAAAAATAATTATGGGATAATATGACCACAAACTTATAGAATAAACCTACGTCTTGGAAAGGAAAATTGATATCTTGGATAGAAATAATTCAATAAGTTATCTAAGTAATTTAAGTTTAGATGATGTTAGTCTTAGAAGCTCCAGTTAGTGCCAAATCTAGATTAACTAAGATAGTGAAAACATTTCTTTGGAATGGTCATCTCGAGTCTAATAAAATTGATATAATGAAATGGGAAGAGGTTTGATTACCTAAATATAAAGGTGCGGATAGAATCAAAATTTTTTCAATATGAATGAATCTTTGGGAATAAACTTTTTGTAATGAATCTATCGAGATAAAGACATCACTTGGAGCATCATTCTCCATATAAAGTATCTTAATAATGTAGAATATCTGGATCATATATCTACTATAAATGATTAGATGTATGGGTTTCACATCTTAACTTCCTTGGAAAATTTAGAGACATTGTCTCTAACTCCTTCTGTTGGGATATTAAAAATGGAATATTTGTTAACTTTTGGAAGGATGTGTGGTCTACTGTGGGACCTCTCTATAATCATCCTTCCTTAATAAATCTAAAATATTACTTTTCAAACCTATGGGGACCACTTGTTTGTTATTATTGGGTTAAATTTAAAAGTGTATGGGGCCCTTAGATAAGATGTAAAAATCCAAGTCTTTTTGTAGCCACTCATTCCATTGATCTTATTACTTATTTATACTTGTAATGAAATTACTTAAAGGATTCATAAAAATAGAATTATATATCATAGAATTAAGAGAAGAATAAACAGATCCACAATAATAATTGTTGAAAGAGTAGAATATTAGAATATTATGATTGTTGAGGTGTGGAGCTAAAAGCTTCACCAAATGAGCAAGTTGCAGGTTGCAGGAATTACACAGTCACCAGTGTCGGTTAGGAATGACTGACGTCGATCAAGAGTCGACTAGGAGATGCCAGCGTCGATCATGAATCAGCCAACACCGGTCACAGGCAGACAGGCAGGGACCAATGTCAGTCACCTGTGCATCCAAAATGCTATTTCCATGGACAAAACAAAATGTTTGCATGATAGGATTAAGTTGTTAGGTTGTGGAGCTAAAAGCTTCACTAATGCAAATAGGGGAGGAGGTTGCTGAAAGTTGTTGAGTTGCAAAGCAACCAGTGTCAGTCTGATCAATCGGTGTTGGCAGGATTAGACAGGAAGAGCAACTGATGTCGGTCAGATATCGGCTGACATCGATCACCTCCAGGCAGACAGGGACCAACATCGGTTGCCTGTGCAGTTCAAAACTGCAAGTTTTATGAGCAGTTAGTTAACGAACCAAGTGTTTGCATGTCAAGAGCCAAATTTAGACTAGAAGTTACAGATCTAATTATTGTAATTAGATGTCTAATTATTGTTTGGATGAGATCTATATAATAGACTCATGGGATGTATTGTAAAGTGTGTTAGAGAGTAAGAGAGCAGAAATTAGCTCCTTCAGAGAGAAGAGAGCATGGTGTGTTCCTCCTAGTTCCAAAGGGGTGCTGAGTGTGTATGATCTTGGAGAGTTGTAGGTGTCCAAGTTCTGGTAGAAGATCCACTAGGGTACTGGTTGAAGAATCATAAGGACTTGGTGAGGTAAGGACAAGGGTTCTTCAGGGTGTAGAGATATCTACAGGGTAAGTAAGGTCTGTTGATTTGCAGGTGGCAACAAGGAAAGGGAGATCCACTTGGAGTACGGTTGTGTACTTGGTGTATTGGCAGCGTTGTTACTGACTGGTGGAGGTGAACACCAACTCTATATTGGAGTTGATTTTTGGGACCGTAAGAGAGAGGGAAGAAGTCCTTGAGGTGCGGCAAGCCTTTGAGGTGGAAGAAGAAGTGGCGTCTTCTTTATTGTATTTTCTTCTGAGTGATTATTAATACAATTGTGTATTGTCTCTCATATCCTGTGTTGTTTCATATTTCTAGTTACTTATTCATTCTAGTTAAATTCCATGTTTAATTGCTAATACAAGAGGTAATCATATATACTCTTATTGGTGGAGTAGGATCCTGACAGTGTTAGTCTTAAGTCCACATCTCTATCTTTAGTAAGACTATTTTGAGCCCTTGATTAGGAGGTGCATCTAATGGTTGTGATTGTATGCTCATGATCCTTAAAGTTATATAATAGGGATAGATCTTCATAGCTTGATGTAATTGTAGAGTAACAGTACAAGAATTGTATGTGTATCAATCTAAGTGTTGGAGTTGATTGTAATTGAGAGAGAGAGCTCTCGAGGGAAAGAGATCTGGAAAGAGATCTGTACATCTGAGAGAGGTGTGGAAGAAAAGAAGTTTCTTCAATTGTATTCCTTCTGTAAAGAGTTTAATACAGATTTTCAAGGTGGTTTCTTGTATCTCTTATTGTTTGCTATTTTCTGATTCTAGTTACTTATCATTCTGGTTAATTCCATGTTTTATTGCTTTCACATAGTAATCAAGTTTGTTGGTTGATCCCCAACAAGAGGTATCAGAGCTTAGGTTGACTAACAGGTGTTTCAAATCTAGTTAGTGTGTATTGATTACAGGTTACTCACAAGGATTTTTGTTTGAGTGGGAGAAGCAATGGCAGAAGAAAGTAAACTGAGAATGAAGAAGTTCAATGGCAAGAATTACCAATTATGGAGAATGCAGATAGAGGATTATCTGTATCAGAAAGATCTATACTTACCATTAGGTGGAGTTTCAAGGAAGCCCATAGACATGAAAGATGAAGAATGGTGAGTTCTTGATAGAAAGGCTCTTGGATCTATAAGATTGAGTCTGGCATCTACTGTGATATCTAATTTATCATAGGCAAAGTCAATGGTAGAGTTAATGACTACTTTAGAAAATTTATATGAAAAACCCTCAGCTTCAAATAAGGTATATCTTATGAAGCAGTTATTTAATTTGCAAATCCAAGAAGGTGGATCTGTATTTAATCATCTAAATGATTTCTATGGAATTGTAAATCAATTAAATTCAGTCAAAATAGTGTTTGATGATGAAATTAAAGCTCTATTAATCTTATGCTCTTTACCTACGAGCTAGCATAGCTTGGTAATGGTAGTTAGTAATATTGCATCTGCTTCAAATATTTTAAAAGTAGATGATGTTGTTAGTGTAATCTTAAATGAAGAAATTTGCAGGAAAAGCACAGAAAAAACATCAGGAAATGCTTTAAGTTTTGAGAGCAGGGGAAGGCAAAAAGAGAAGAGCAAGAAAGGGAGATCAAGGTCTAAGTCAAAGATGAGAGGTAGATCCAAATCTAGAAATGGCAGGAAGCCACAATGCTAGAATTGTGGAAAGATAGGGCACATAAGCAAAGATTGCTGGTCAAAACCTAAAGAGAACAATCAGCATGAAGGTAAAGAAGAAGCAAAAGTTGTAGGTATTACACAAGATGCTCTTATATTCTTTTTGCATAATAATATAGAATCTTGGGTGTTAGATTCTGTTGCCTCTTTTCATGCTACCCCTAATAGAGAATATTTTAGTGACTATGTCCATGGAGATTTTGGAATAGTTTATTTAGGGGATGATGAGCCTTGTAAAATTGTTGGAAAAGGAAAAGTGCAGCTAAAAATGCAGAATGGAAACACGTGGGTGTTGAGAGATGTCATGCATGTTCTCAGCTTGAAGAGGAATCTGATTTCCATAGGAAGTTGGGGGATGAGGGTTGTACAGTGACTCTCACAGCTGAATCTTGGAAGGTTACCAAGGGTGCACTTGTATTGGCCAGAGGTAAGAGAGTAGGTACTCTCTATTTATGTAATTGTATTACTAATAATTCTCCTTCTGTGTTATCTACTTCAGATGTGGATGCAAAGTTGTGGCACTCTAGGCTCGACCACATGAGTGAGAAGGGAATGTCTATTCTTAAGTCAAAAGGTAAGCTTTCAGATTTGAAAAGCATAGATCTAGATTTTTGTGAGCACTGTATTTTTGGGAAACAAAAGAGAGTAAGTTTTCTCAAGACTGGGTCAATAAAGAAGAAGCACAAATTGGAGCGTGTTCACACATACGTGTGGGGACCGGCTCAGGTTGCTTCTATTGAAGGATCATAGTACTATGTCTCTTTCATAGATGATGCTACAAGAAAGGTATGGGTCTATTGTATAAAGAAGAAATCTGATGTTTTTGACACTTTTAAGATTTGGAAAGCTATGGTTGAGAATGAAACAGGCAGGAGATTGAAGTGCCTAAGATTTGAGAATGGTGGTGAGTTCTACAGCCACAAGTTTAATTGGTATTGTTATATGCATGGAATACGCAGGAAAAGGATGGTTCCAAGGACACCTCAGCAAAATGGAGTTGCTGAAAGGATGAATAGAACAATAATGGAGCATGCAAGGTGTATGAGATTACATGTTGGTTTGCCCTTAGAGTTTTGGGTAGAAGCTGTGGATGCTATAGTGTACCTGATTAATAGAGGACCCTCTACAACTCTAGATGGTGGAATTCCAAAAGAGGCATGGATAGGTAAAAAGGTAGATCTCTCATTTCTCAAAGTTTTTGGTTGTGAAGCTTTTGTGCACGTTGATAAGGAAAATAGAAAGAAGCTGGATGCTAAGTCTATGAGGTGCACATTTATTGGTTATGGCTATGATGATTTCAGATTCCAGTTTTAGAATCTAGGAACTAATAAAATAATTAGGAGCCATGATGTTGTTTTCAATGAAAAAGTGATGTATAGTGATCAGCTCAAGAAGCTGAATCAATCTGGGTAGAGCAATGGAGAATTGGACAAGGTGACGGTCCAAAATGAGCTCACGGGAAAGAATTATCATAGACAAGAAAACACAGAGACCAACGTCGATAAGGAAGGAACTGACATCGGCAATATATGAACCGATGTCGGTCAAACAATGACCGGCGTCGGCCAAGAAGTAATCGATGTTGGTCATGTGGAACCGACGTCGGCCAGTTACAAGCCTGGAAGTGATCGAGGTCAGTCACTGTCAGAGAATTTGGGTGGACAGCCTGTTGTGAATGAGTCTCAGATGCCCATCAGGAGGTCAAAAAGGGTAAGTAAACCTCCAATTTGATATTCCCCTTCATTTTTCTATTTATTGCTTACTGATGGTGGAGAACCAGAGAGTTTTGATGAAGCAATACAGGTGGAATCCAAGAATCAGTGGGAGCTAGGCATGAATGAGGAAATTGATTCCTTGAAAGAGAACCAAACATGGGATTTGGTTGAGTTGCCAACGGGAAAGAAGACACTGAAGAACAGATGGATCTATAGATTAAAGGAAGGTGAGAATGGACAGATGAGATATAAGGCCAGGTTGGTAGTGAAAGTATTTGCACAAAAACTAGGTATTGATTTTGGTGAGATTTTTTCTCCTATTGTTAAAATGACTTCTATACAGATTGTATTGTCTTTAGTTGCTATTGAGGATTTGCATCTTGAGCAGCTTGATGTTAAGACAGCATTTCTTCATGGATATTTGGATGAAGAAATATATATGGATCAGCCAGAAGGATTTGAGGTCAAAGGTAAGGAGAAGCTAGTGTGCAGATTGAACAAAAGCTTGTATGGCCTCAAGCAAGCTCCTAGATAATGGTATCTAAGATTTGACAGGTTTATGACTAAGCATGGCTACAGTAAATGTCAATTTGACCATTGTGTTTATTTTAAGAGATTGGATAATGGTAGATATATTATCTTGTTCCTGTATGTAGATGATATGCTGGTTGTAGGTTCACACATGTAGGATATCTCTGAGCGTAAGGTGAAATTAGCTCACACATTTGCAATGAAGGATTTGGGAGCAGCAAAGAAAATCCTTGGCATGAGCATTAAGAGAGACAGGAAAAATCACAGGTTGATTTTGTCTCAAGAGGATTATGTGAACAAGGTGTTGAAACGGTTCAATATGCAAGATGCAAAACTGGTAAGCACACCTTTGGCTGGACATTTTTAATTGAGTAAAGAACAGTGTCCTAATTCACATGATGAGGTAGAGTACATGAGTAGAGTTCTATATGCTTTCACAGTTGGAAGTTTAATGTATGCAATGGTATGTACTAGACCGGATATTGCCCAAGCAGTGGGAGTTGTTAGTAAGTATATGGCCAATCTAGGAAAGGAACACTAGAAAGCAGTTTAGTGGATCCTTAGATATCTGAGAGGGACCAATAGTAGGCATTTTTGCTATGGTGGGTCTAACACTTCTCTACATGGTTATGTAGATTCAGATATGGTAGGTGATTTAGATGGCAGAAGAAGCACCACAGGATATGTTTTCACTATTGGTGGAACGGCGGTTAGCTGGATTTCAAAGTTACAGAAGGTTGTTGCCTTGTCAACTACAGAAGCAAAATATATTTCAGTCATAGAGGCTAGTAAAGAAATGATATGGATGACACGGTTCATGGAAGAGCTAAGAAAGGAGCAAGAGAGTTGCAGACTATACAGTGATAGTCAGAGTGCAATTCATTTGGCTAAGAATTCAGCCTTTCATTCAAGAACCAAGCATATATAGCTTAGGTACCACTTCATTAGACAGGTATTGGAGGATGGTGAGTTGAATCTGGAGAAGATCCATACAGATAAGAACCCTACTGATATGTTAACCAAGTCGGTAACAAAGGAGAATTTGAATCTTCATTCAACTTTTGTAGGTCTTCGTGATTGAGTTTGAAGATGGAGGAGCTAGAAGATGTTGTTTTACAGGTACTGGTGCAACTGTTTATCTCCAAGTGGGAGATTGTTTGATTATGCCACTTCGAGGGGGAAACCTCCATAACAATGCAGTAATGATAGAATTCATGATATGATGATAAAAGAATAACCACTACCTCCTATATATAATCTATTTAACTAAGGTTATTCCATAAGCCTACCATACTAAGAACATAGATAAATGCAACAAGATAATATGAAGGTGTGTAAGCCACAAGTTGGCAACACATATCCATAGAAACACTATAGGTTAAGGGTGTAACATCCCCCTCCCCTTCAAAACAACATTTTCATCAATGTTGAATCAAACCAAGATGTTGTTGTAGGAATACTTTATCCTCCCATGTTTCATATTTAGAATGCATGTTCTTCCATTTGATAAAATACTCCTTAATGGTTGTGGTCCATAATTGCTTAGTACATGTGTGAAGGATATCTTCAGGCTCCAAAATGACTTGGCCTTCTTCATCTAATTTAGACAACTAAGTATGAGTGGAAAATTTATGTCCAATTACCTTATTAAGGTAAGCTACATGGAATTATATATATAAATGTGTGTGTGTGTGTGTGTGTGTGTGTGTGTGTGTGTGAAGGATATCTTCAGGCTCTAGAATGACTTGGTCTTCTTCATCTAATTTAGACAACGAAGTATGAGTGGAAAATTTATGTCCAATTACCTTATTAAGGTAAGCTACATGGAATTATATATATATATATATATATATATATATATATATATATATATATATATATATATATATATATATATATATATATATATATATATATATATATATATATATATATATATATGGGAGTAGATGGAGGTAATTCTAGATTGTAATCCACACTACTAATTTTATGCAAGATCTGATAAGGGCCATAATACTTAGGTGACAACTTTTTATCTTTTTTTTGTTACTTCAAAGACATCTGATAATATGGATACAAACTCACAAAGACCCAATCACCTATGTTTAAATTCCACTTGCTATGGTGTTGATCTTCTTGTTGCTTCATTTTATTTTGTGTCATTGATAATGTTATGCCCTTAACCTATAGTGTGTCTATGGATATGTGTGGCTAAATTGTGGTTTACACATCTTCATATTAGCTTGTTACATTTCTCAATGTTCTTCATATGGTCAACCCATGAAATAACCATGGCTAAGTAGAGCATATATAGGAGGTATTGATTAGTCATTTATAATCATATTTTGAATTTTGTTCTTATTGCATTATTGTGGAGGTTACCCCCTCAAAGTGGCTTAGCCATAATATTCAATTATTCTACTCTTTTATCAATTATTGTTGTGGATATACTTATTCTTCTCTTAATTATACCATATATAATTCTACTATTATGAATCATCTAAGTAATTTCCTTACAAGTGGTATTAGAGCATCAATTTGGGTAAGTTTCTACAGTGCATTTTTTTTAGATCTAGTGTCCTAAGCACCAAAAGGTCAAAAAAACATAATTTGTGATCTAGGAAGAATTAATTTTTTTCATCACCATAGTTTTATTCATGAGATTTTTTTACAAAAAAAGAAAAAACATTTTTTTCTGAGTTAAAAAAAAAATAGTCTGGAATTATTTTTACCTTGTGCAGATTAGCAATCATTGGATTCATCTCTATGAGATGATCACAATGGTATATTTTATTGGTACACTTTTTTAGGTTGAAAATTTTCACCCTTATATACAATAGTAGTAGTTAGATTCACCTTGATGAGATGATCGTAATGTTGTATTCTACTAGTAATTTTTTAGGGGTTGAAACCTTTCTAGGGTTTGTGCATGGTTGGTCCAAATACTCGTAGACATAGGAAAGGGCAAGAAACTCCAAAAAACCCTCACAAGGATGACATGGAATCTAAAACTTATGATCCATCTATTTTAGAGGTAGTTCAATAACTTAATTCAAAGTTGTAGGACATGATGAAAAAAGATGATTTTGATATAGTTCAAGGGGACATTATAGGTTTGAGAGGAGACTTTGATAGTGTGAAGGATGAATTACAACAAATATCTAGGCAATTGACCAACTTATTAGCTCAACCACTAAAAAATAATCCTCCACCACTTCATTTTGGTTCTCCTACTCCAAACAATACCAATACTAATTATGGCCCTAAGTTGATGTTGCCAAAAGTGAACCTATGAAATTTTGATGGTAATGATCCACTCATTGGAATTACTCAAATTTAAAATTTATTTGATCTACATCAAACTCCATATTTTCAAAAAGTGGTTATGGCCTCTCTCTATCTACAACCTGAGCCATTCATTTGGTATTGTTGGTTGTGTACTAAAAATAAAAATAAGGGTGTCCCAATTTTATGGTCAGTATTTTCTAAGGAGTTGTAGTTCCACTATCACAACAATGTCTCTAAAAATTACTTTAGTCAGCTAGCCAAGTTGTGTCAAACTAGGACTGTTAAATACTACAATTATCAATTTCAGAATCTCTCTGTATGTGTGGAAAACATCACTAAGGAAAATATAACTGACCTATTTTTGGGTGGCCTAAAAGATAGCATGTAATTGGAGGTTCACATGTTTCATTCCATTATTGTATCTGAGGCTATATCAAAAGCACACATGGTTGAGGAAAAAGAGTTGATCAAATGAAGACCTTTCATCATGTTCATGAACACACCTTTCCAGCACCATCATTTCATCAGCCTATCATATTGACACCTCAAAAAGTGTGTAATTTTTTTGTATTTTGGCTATGATAGAAAATGGAGAAAAGGGCATCGATGTGCTGAAAATAAGTTGTTTTATATTGATGGTTCCAATGATGAGGAAGAAGATGAGGAGTCTTTAGGGGAAGGGTTATAAGAACCTAAGGATGAATCTAGAGATTTTTAACCTAATGTTTCTTTTCATGCACTTTCAAGCATTAGTACTCATTAAACTACTAAGGTGGTGGGGTTCTTGAAGAAACAAAAGGTGACTGGGTTAATTGACTCTGGGAATAAATATAACTTTATCAATAGTAAGTTGGTTGCTTGTTTGAATTGTTTCATTTACCTAACTCTATACTTTCAATTCATGATTGCAAATGGTGTTATGGTCAAATATTCTATAAAATGCCATAGTATTAAGCTTGTTATGAGAGACTATTTATTAGATTTCCCTTTGTTTACTATTCCCATGGGAGGAGTTGACATTATTTTGGGAGTGCAACAGCTCACCACTTTGGGCACTATTAAGATGAATTTATAAGAATTATTCATGAGGTTATATTCAAAAGGAATAAATTTTGAACTACATGGATTATGGGCTAAATCTCCATAACTGGTTAGTTCCCACTAGATGACAAAGATTCTCAGAATGTTTTGTGGCATGCTTATTTTCCATAGAGGTTCAACCAACCAAAGAGTCTATACATCCTAATTTGTAAAAGGTGTTGGATGACCATTATATTATTTTTGGTGACATTCTAAAAGGACTTCCTCCAAGTCATGCACATGATCATTCCATCAGACTCATTCTAGGAAGTACGCCACCCAATATCAAACCCTATAGGTATCCATATGCCCAAAAGAGTGAAATTGAAAATATAGTATAAGATATGTTGGAGGTAAGAATCATTCGACATAGTCAAATTGAATATTCTTCCCTAGTGGTCATCGTATAGAAGAAGGATGATAGTTAGAGGATGTGCCCAGACTACAGAGAACTCAACAAATACACCATCAAAGATAAGTTTCATATTGCATTAATTGATGATTTACTAGATGAATTACATCATGATATTTATTTTACCAAGTTATATCTTTTCTATGGATATCATCAAACTCACATCCATAATGAGGACATACCTAAAACAACTATTAGAAATCATGAAGGCCATTATGAATTTATGGTCATGCCTTTTGGCCTCATAAATGCACCATCTATATTTCATAGTTTGATGAATAATGTTTTTAGGCCATTTTTAAGAAAATTTTTATTAGTGTTTCTTGATGATATCCTCATCTATATCAAAAATTGGGAAGACCATTTGAAGCATGTGAAACAAGTGCTTTCAATTCTAGAACAACATCAATTTTATGCTAAACCTTCCAAATGTGCTTTTGGTGTCCAAGAGGTCGAGTACTTGGGTCATATTTTTTCACATGAATGAGTGAAAGTTGATCTTAATAAAATCCAAGTAATGATGGAGTTGTAGGTTCCTAATACCCTCAAGAACCTCCACATTTTTTTTGGGGCTAACTGGTTACTATCATAGGTTTGTCAAAAATTATGGTAACATTGCAGCCTCACTCACCTCTTTACTGAAGAAAGAATCCTTCTAGTGGAATGATTCAACTACAGAGGCATTTAAATAGTTGAAAATGGTTATGTGCATTTAAAACTTATCTTTGGTGGTGTAATTATTAAGTTATATGTAGTTTGGGCACATCCTCCAACTATCATCCTTCTTCCATACCATTACCACCAGGGAGGAATATTCACTTTGACTATGTTGGATGATTAATGCCTCCAACATCTCTTGTACCATATTTTTAGTTTCACTCTTCTAAGAATAGGGATACCTGTAGAGTCTAATGTTGGGCTATGTACTTCTTGGAATGAGTTTGATGGCATGATTATGTGCATGACTTAGAGGAAGTCCTTTTGGTATGTCACTAAAAATAACATAATGGTCAAAGCAATACTATTTCCATAGTCAATGAATTATAGTAGAGAGCTTCTGGATTAAACTGTGTTTAAGTTTTTGATTAGCAATAGTATTTCCATAGTCAAAAACTCAAACATAGTTTAATCTAGAAACTCTCTACTGTAACATAATGGTCATCCAACACTCTTTAAAAATTAGGATGTGTAGACTCCTTGGTTAGTTGAACCTCTATGGAAAATAAGCATGCCATAAATTATTTTGCACCTTTTATAAGAATCTTCATCATTTAATGGGAACTAACCAATTGTGGAGTTTAATCCCATAATCCATGCATTTTAAATGTCCTTCCTTATAAATAGAACCTCATGAATAGTTATTGTAAATTAATCTCAATAGTGTCCAAAGTGGTTAGCCACTACACTCCCAAAATAATGTCAGCTCCTCTCATGAGAATAAAAATCATAGGGGAATCTAGCAAGTAGTATCCCATAAATTCTATGGTATTTTCCATAACAGTTGACTATACCACCATTTGCAATCATGACCTAGGGTAAATGACACAGTTCAAACGAGTAGCCAACTTACTGTTGATGAAGATATGTGTACTCCCAAAGTCAATTAACATAGTCACCTTTTATTTCTTTAGTAAACCCACCACCTTAAGTGTTTTAAGAGTACTAATTTCTAAAAGTGCATGAAAGGAAATAATAGGTTGAGAATATTTAGATTCATCCATAGGTTATCCCAAACCTGCGCATGAAGCCTCATCATCTTCTTCCTCCTCAATGGTGCCTTTAATGTAAAATAACCTATTTTTAACACATCTATGTCCTTTACTCCATTTTCTATCATATCTAAAAATACAAATATTTTACATGCCTTTTTTCAACTTACTGAGGTGTCAATTTGGTAGGCTATGGAAATGATGGTGTTAGGAAGGTGTATTCATGCACATTAGTGAAATGTCTTTGTTTGATCAACTCTTTTTTCTTATCCATACATGCCCTTGGTATGGATTTAGATACATTACTAGGATGAAACATGCTAACCTTCAATTGGATGCTATCTTTGAGGCCACCCAAAAATAGGTCAGTCAGATTTTCCTCAGTGATGTCTGCCACACGTAAGGAGAGATTCTAAAATTTATGAATGTAATTATTTACCATCCTATTTTGGCACACCTTAGTTAGTTGGATGAAGTAGTTTTCTAAGACATTATTACAATAGTGGATTTATAAATTTTTAGAAAATATAGATCAGGAAACCAAGAGATGTTTCTTTTTATTTTGAACACACAACCAGTGATACCAAATAAACTTCTCAGGTTTTAAATATAAAGAGGCCATGACCACCTTTTATGGATAGGGAGTTTGATGTAAATCAAATAAATTTTTAATTTGAGTAATTCATGTGAGTGGATCATTACCATCAAACATGCGTAGGTCCACTTTTGGAAAAAATAGCTTCGTACCATGGTTTGATGTTGTGATTATTTTGAGGAGAAGAACCAAACTGAAGTGGTGGATGGTTATTTTACAATTGTTGAGTTGAAAAGTTGGCCAATTGCATAATGATTTTTTGCAATTGATCTTGGAAGTTATTCAAGTCCCCTTTCAGTGCTATGAGGTCCCCTTTAATTGCATCAAAATCATATTTATGCACCATGCCTTAAAATTTTGATTTAAGTTGTTAAACTATCTTCAAAATACTTGAATCAATTTTTTTTGACTCCATGTCATCTTTATGAGGAGTTTTAGGCAATTCTTTCCCTTTCCCATAACCATGAGCATTAGTCCCTATCATGCACAAACCCTAAGAGGGTCATGACTCAAAAAAATGTATCAATAGATGATCCCATTGTGATTGCCTTGCCAAAACGAATCCAAAGATTGCTAATGTACAAAAGGGTGAAACTTTTTGGCCCAAAAAAGTGTACCAATAGAATATACTGTTACAATCATCTTGAAGATATGAATCTAATGAATATTAATTTTCATAAGGCAAACAAATTATAGACTTATTTTTTTCTTTTTTATTAAAAACCCTCACAAACAAAATTGTGGTGATGAAAAAAATCAATTCCTCTCAGATCATAAGTTTTTTTTTCAGCCTTGTAGTTCTCAAGACACCGGACCCCAAAAAAATTAAGTTACAAAAACTTGCCCAAAGCGAAGTTCTAATATACTTGTAATGAAATTACTTATATGATTCACAAAAATAAATTTATATATCATATAATTAAGAGCAGAATAAATAGATCCATAATAACAATTGGAAAAAAAGCAAAATACTAAAATATTATGACTGGGCCACTTTGAGGTGAAAACCTCCACAACAATGCAATCAGAACAAAATTTTCAATATGTTTATAAAATGCTAACCACTACCTCCTATATATACTCTACTTAGCGAAGGTTATTCCATAGGCTGACCATACTAAGAACATAAATAAATACAACAAGATAATATGAAGGTGTGTAAGCCACAAGTCAACCACATATATCCCTAGACACACTATAGCTTAAGGGCATAGCAATACTTCTTCCTAAACTTTCACCATACTTTACCTCAGTGGATATTGATGGATTAAAATTGACTAGAGATGCTTATAGCAACCTTTCAGTGAAAAAAGGACACAATAAGTTAATCTCTCATATTAATACACCTTTATGGACTTCGGAAAAAATTTGGATCCCTTGGGGAATTCCTAATGCTAATGTAAATCAATGGTTCATTATGAACAAGACATCTCTTTTCTAGGAAATAATTTAAAGTATTAGTTTTAAGGGACCTCCATATGCGTCTTATATCAAGATAAATTTGAAACACATAACCATGTTCTCCTTCATTAATATTTTGGATAGATACTTTGGTTTTGGTTCTTTAATAAAATGAACAAATTGGTACCAACTAGATCTAGTCAATAACTTTTGATCAATTAGATATAAGGAGGGGATAAAGTC
The DNA here is from genome assembly GCA_037957365.1 of Torreya grandis. Taxonomy (NCBI): domain Eukaryota; kingdom Viridiplantae; phylum Streptophyta; class Pinopsida; order Cupressales; family Taxaceae; genus Torreya; species Torreya grandis. The sequence goes on along the minus strand of JARHVA010000997.1, from coordinate 224,979 downwards.
ATCAATATTTGGGTTGTAGACCCATCTAAAATTATCTGAACCTTATTGAAAGAAAGAAATAATATAAAATTCATGAACCTATCCCTCTTTGAACATATACTCACTCTTAAATGCAAGGTGATTCGTCAAGATGTTTTTAAGGCTAAGTGTCACCTCCTAAAAATAAAATCAATGGAGAGGATTGTCATATTCTCTTAAAATGGAAGTTAATAGAGAATAACTTCATACTCCCTCCTTGAATAAACAAAAGGATTTTGGATTATTAGAAGCCTCCAAGTAAAAAAAAAATCAAGATAAATTTTGATGGGGCATCCAAAGGCAACCCGGGTATTTATGGTAGTGGAGGCATCATCACATATAATCAGGGACAAGTGCTATCTTGTTTTTCCTTCAAAATTACATCTTCTTCAAACAATTTGACTGAAGCTCTAGATCTTCTCAGAGGTTTGAGAATTTTTATTGATTCTAATTTCATGAAATTATTATTGGAAGGTGATTCTATATTAATCATCAATGCTGTTAAATCAAGAAGATTGGATTAGTGTTAGCTCAACTCAATCATTCAATATACTATTTATGTCATTCCTTATTTTGAGGAAATTTATTTCTCCCATAATTATCATGACACTAACTTTATAGTAGATTTCTTGGATAAATTGAGAATTCTTCACCTTCCTCTTAGTGAAGATTGGTATTGTGAATATCCCCCTTCATAAGAAGGTTGTAGAGAATTAATTAAGAAAGACTGGTCCCGCTGAAAATTTCTATTCTATTCAAGATGTCATTGTGGGTATCGTTGGTCTAAATTTGGGTGTTGTTATTGATGTCATTGGTCTTCCTCCTTATTTCATATTCTTTGATCATTTTAGTTTGTGATACTTAGATAATCCTTAAATTGTATCTTGGGTACTCTTGTCACTAAAGTTTTTGGAGTTGTGATATTGCTTAAGTTCTTGATGTTCATTCAATTAATTAGATACCTTGACTTTTGGTGTTGAAATATTCATGCTTATCTGGAGTGATTCCTTTGTGGTGCTTCCCTCATGCACTCTAGTACTATTTTGGGTTATGAATATTATGAGCTTCATTTCCCTTGGTCTTCTCTTTGGTGAATGGCATGTTGTCTGTTTGTTTTCTTGGCTTTTTGGCTTTATGCTCCTCTCCTCCAACTCTCTTCAAGGATTTTTTTATTTCTTGGTATGATATGATTTCCATATCTTTTAGTACATCAAGGCAAGGGACCATTTACTTTATTTTAATCTACCAAAAACTTGAAGATAATTTTAATTATGACTTAAAAGAGTCATATTATTATATTAATTTTCATCCTTTCATCCATCTGTTTGGGGGTTGCTTAGGATTAACAACATGTTATAGCAATAACAAACAAAAATATACCTTGTTTTATAGAGTAACGGTTTAATATATTTATTTTTAATAAAAATATTTTTATTTTTTAATGAAAAGTTGATCTCGAATATTAATACAATAATATGTTACAAATATTTTCATTTTTAAATATTATATAAGAGATACAAGTGGAATGAATGGTGGGTAATTAAAATATGAGATGAAAACAAAAAAATGCACTTAGAATAGAATGGAACACATTATTTACTTTGGGTAAGATTCATAAGATTTCAAGCATGGAGAGATGGAATGTGAGTAAAGCTACCAACATAGTGCCATGGATTCCTCCTATAACATACAAATGGTTGTGCTTGACTATGCTTTACACAATATTGGTCTCACTAAATCTCCTCAGTGGTGGAAGAACTAGAATTGGTCTACTTCCACACTAATACTTTAGTACAAACCTAGGCTTGGCTATCAATGGCCCTCCTTGACCACTCTTCCTTGGGAGAAGCTCAAGTGTTGGCATCTTACTAGCCTAGTTTTTACTTGGGATAGGAGATTTATGACTATCTAGGTTATTGTTTTTAATCCCAAGAAAGCCATTTTTTCATGGTGCTTACTTTTTAAAGGCCTCCTTATGGGTGAAAGGATGCTTCACATAAGGATTGCTCCTCCCAGATGTTCTACTTGTGGTCAAATTGAGCCCCTTAGACACATTTTTGGTTCTATGTGAATGATCAAAATACCTTGAATTGGATCCACTCATTCCTCCAATATTATGGGAATGAACTTTTCCATTTTCACCTCATTATTATATGGGATCCCCCCCATCATAATCAGAATGAATAAGAAGAAGAAAATGAACAAGAGGGTGGTTGGACCATACCTAACACATCCACTCCTCATGGGGGAGGGTGGGAAGATAATCTTGATACTCATTAGCCATTTCCTCCTCCATCTATGGGCCTGGTGGATCTGGTTACATAATGTTGATCTCTTTTTATATTATGCTCTATTGATGTTAACTTTATGTAATAGTTGTTTTGTTTCTTGGGTTTCCTGGTGTGTTGTAACTTTGTGGTGTCCTTCCATACCATCCATTTTTTTAATAGTGCTTGTGTTA
>JARHVA010000997.1:0-217500 GCA_037957365.1 Torreya grandis | reverse complement strand
ATATTTTAGTTTGGGTATTCTTAAGTTGATCAATGATATTGTATCCTTTAATTGAATTAGCTTGCATGGTGTAAAGAGTAGGGGGATGAGGAGAGACATTCTGAATACCTCCATTTTATTGCACATGGTGGGGCACCCTACCTTTTCTGGTTGTAATAGCATGGATTGTTAAATCTAATATAAGCCTTGGGTGAATGATGGGAACATAATAGTATATAGAATGGCCTTGAGGTATATAAGGAGGAGGAGCAAAAGGAATCATACATGCTCTTTGAAATATAGTATTAAATAAAAATATATCATATTAGATATCTAGAAAATAAGACTTGTTAAATAGAGATAAAGATTATTCATTAGTACTTTTATCCTTAGTTATATAGCATGAGTTTGACCCATTTCATTACATGGTTGTGAAATATATTTCATATTTAAGTAAATCAACATGTAATTATTACAATTATAACTTTAACTAAAAATTATAAATTATGTTCTTACATTATATCAATGATGTGTTTATGTGAATAAGGTGAAATTAGAAATAAGATCTAAAATCCTACTACTAAAATCTGAAAACACTAAAAAAGAAGAAGGAAACCCTAAGTGAATGTAGGTTTGGCTATTCTCAAAGGAATAACATATCTAAAAATCCATTGTAAATATTGAAATTTAAAACACTAGGATATAAGAATGAAAGCCTAAAGGAACCTAGGTTTTTTGTGTTCAAGGCAAGTAACATGTTTACCAATATGTTTATTTATTTATGATTTTAATGGTTTATATAAACCAAAACATTGAGACTAATTCAAATTTTATAATCTATATATAAATCAATCAAATGTGACTACAACAGTAGAGTATGATTGATTTATTATAATTACTATTAATGAAAATTACCTAAATGATATGGTACTTAGCTTGTTTAGGTGTTGCTTGGGTCTTTGATAGTTTATAGTTGTCAAATAGGCTCTTAATTGCCTCTATGTTAACTTAGATTTTAAAAAAATTGTGAAACTCAACATGACAAGTATGGTATTGCTTAGGCACCTATGGAATCTAGATACATCTATGTTTTGTTAGATTCATTGAGGAGACATGCATTGATCTATAATAGTTTATATTGCTATGCATGTGTCTACAAGTGGATGATGTGTATTCATATACCTTTGGACCTATGTGTATAACTTTGTTTGACTTCTATTTCCATCAAAACCCTGACTTGCACTCTTGAGACATGTGAGCTAGAAAATTGGATTAAAGCAAATGGGCTGATCTAACCTCAACCATCCCCCATTGAGTGGCTAAGTGTTATATGTGTTCCAACATTCCAAAGAGGACTCAAATCGGACATAGTTTTCCCACTTAGTTATATGTGTGTGCAATAAATGTAATACTAGCATGATGTAAAATCTTGTGTATGGATTTAAAAAAAATTGAAAACTTGTGATTTTGACTTTGCAATGGTATTAAAATTTAGCTCAAGGCCTAATTCTTTGAGGGGTTTCATATTTTTAATTTTTAGTGTGGTTCCTATGAATGTACAGATGTTTTTTTGTGATAGATTTTTTCTAGATAGGAATAGGATTTGGCTTGACATGATTATATATCTAGCTCTTTGGGTAATTTTATTCTGAATTGACATGAAAAACATATAGGCCAACCCATAATAAGGACATGAATTTTGGAAAATAATCATTAAAGGGCACAAGATGAATCCAACAAAGGTAGACGACTTTGGTAATCAGATCTATCTTAGAACTATGGTTGAAGGTGTCTTGAAAGGAGGAAATAATGATATGAGACCAGGAAACAATGATATGACATCAAGGGACAATCTATGCATGTTGATAAACTATTCAGGTAGAAACTACAGAGTTTGTGTACAAATAATAGAAATTTGGGGAGGTCGGGCCCATAGATAAAAGAATGGCTAGGAGACAGTGTGAGGAAGATTCAATTATGTATGCACTAGTCATGTATATTAAGGCTTGGTTAATACTAGCACTGTCAAGGGTCTCAATACCAAATGTGAGTTTCTATAGTAACCATAGGTGTAGACATAAGAATAGTAGCAGTAGTGGTCTAAACACTTATTATAAATTGTATGCATCTAATAGGTAAATTAGTATCATTCAAGGGATAATGTTGTTCCTCACATGCGACAACCTTGACATTTTGTGCATTTTTATATTCTAGGATTATATTTAAGACCTTATCCAAATCATTGGGTTGCATGCATATTCATTCCCTAAAATTAGAAAAGGATACAACTTGTTCACCATTAAGGTCATCATGATGTACTCTATCATGATATTCATTGTCATTTTCTTAAATAGTTTCAAGTTCAAGAATATCAACATTAACCATATATTCCTCTACTTTTGTGTGTTCATTATTAACTTTTGAATCAATAGAAGAAGGATTCTACATTTCATCTAATTTATCCATTTTAGATTGTACTGATCAGGATGCATTCATTCATTATATTCAATATTACATTAATTCTCATTTTCTAAGTAGTTTCAAGTTCAAGCATATCATCTATAACCATATTTTCCTCTACTTCTATGTATTCATTTTTAACATTTGTATCAATAGAAGAAGAAATTAGCATTTCATCTATTTTATCCATGTTATATTTTATATGCACGTGGTTGGTCCAAATGGATTTGATGATGCTCAATTTCAAGACCACTTAACAACTATCTTTGCCTTATAAGGACAAGAGAGATAACCTTCTTAGATGGCATATAATATGATCATGAAAATCATCAAGAGGGATAGAGCCAAGGATTAATAGATTACTACCCTATAAGGGGAACTTAGAAATCAAATCTAAAACCTTAATGCATAAATATTAAACCCGAAGAAGGTATAATGAAAGCCTAAGCAAACTTAAGGTTTGCCATGCTCAAAATAATGATCGGGTTCACTATAATGTTTTAACTTATTTTAGAATTTGGTATCTAGACATGCTAAAACTTGAGACTGTCCAGATTGTATAAAATATGTCCAAATTACACATATTTGAATATATAAGGTAGAGTGAGACTGATTTATTGCATTTTATTTTTTTAGAAATGACTAAGAGGATATGTTAATTTTTTTCTATTTTCTCTAGTCTATGATTATATCCAATCATCAAGAATGCCTTGGAATTGATTTGTGGTCGCTTAAATTAGGAGAATAACTATTATAACCTACTTGGATGGATTCGATAATACTTAGATGCCTACGTAAATTGGATTCATCTATTTTATACTGGAAAATTACTTTGTGTTCTTGATCTATTACATTATAGGTTGTTCTATCAGGATGGTTCCTATATAATTTCAGAGGCTCAATCATGTGCATAAATGTAGATTTTTTCTCAATCCCCTTCAAATCCTAGTTCCACATTCAATAGTTGCTTGACCTATAAAAATGGGTTGGATACAATGGGTTAGAGAACCCCAGCACCCCCCTGCTTAGTGGTTAATTATTGCCTCAAACCTCATGTAGTTATCTTACCTAAGTGCATGTGTGTTCAATAGTGATCTACTATAATGTATGCAACGTGTGTGGCTTCGACACTTGAAAATCAATGATTTTGACCTTACAATAGTATCCAACTTTGGTTTAGTGACTATTCCTTTGAGATTTTTTTAGATTTGGATGTTTTATGGCAGTGTCTTAAGGATGTGCAGATGCATTCCTTAGTGTGATAATGTAATGCTAGATAAGTTATAGATGCTTGCCATATAGGAATAGGTTTAGGATTGATGTGTATATATAATAAAGTCTTTAGGTAATTTCCCTCTAGAATCGACATGTGAAACATGTGGGCCGACCTAAGGGAAGGGTTTGAATTTTAAAAATATTCATTTGGATAACCTAGGGCACCTCCGACAAAGTCAGACACTACCAGTATCATCTGAGTATTGTTGAAACAATTAAGGATGGAGAATATAGTGATTTAGAGAAAAATTATAATATTCTTAAAATTATAATTTTTATGGGCATAGACTGTGGAGATCCTATATGTGAATGATGACAAACTAGGAAGTTTGGACCCATAGGTAGATGAATGGTTAAGAGAGACTATAAGCAAGATTCAATTTTTTATACACAAGTCATGTATATTAATAATTGGTCAAAACTGACATTCTCAAGTGTCTAATACCTAATTTATATGTCTATAGTTTCAAATTAAAACATGTATTGAAAGAATGCCTTGGGATTCTATGATAATCAAAAAATGTATTAGCAACAAATTTCTTAAGTAGTGGTTTTGAATGATTCAAATCTCTTATTGGAGGTAAAATAAGCAAGTTACATGCAATCAACCTCTTCAAAACACTATGCAAACTTTCACTTGCTTAGTGAATTTCCTATGCTCGTTTTATTTAAGTAATACAAGTTCATTGGATGTTTGACTGATGGCATTAAACACATTCTTAGAACCATTATTAGATTGAAATACATCCTCATTAATTCTAGCCTTAAATTTTTTATTATTTGGAAACTTACTAGCATTAGAAGTTGGAGCATTTGACCCATATTAAAGCACATTTGCATTTAAAACTTGACCGAAAAGTCTCTAACAACATGACAAAGTTCATCAAAATAATTATAATTGTTAAAGACCAATTTTTCCTTGTTGATCCAGAGCAAGCCATGAAAAAAAATGATTTGAAGTTTACTATCTAGTGGTTGATAAACTATCTTAGTAACTAGAGTCTTACATCTAAGCATGTACTCACTAATGATTTCATTTGATCCTTGTTTAATTTGAGGTAATTTTCAAATGTTACTATCATACCAATATTAATTTAAAATGAACTAATAGGTCATCAACTAATTTTGTAAAATAATGTATGGATCCACATGGTAGAACACAAGACCAACAAGTGCATAATCCTTCAAGATCCTTGAAAATAACAAAGTTATTAATCTATCATCATGAGTAAAATATAAACAAGAGACATAAAATTCCTAATATGATGAGAAAGATACCCTTTCCATTAAACAATCCAAACTTTAAAGCAACAAATCTTATTTAAAATGGGTATGTAATCACTTTATAAGCCAATGTGTTTAGAAGAATATCATGAGAAGTGCCCCTACTATTTAGGTGTTGAGACCCATGAGAAATAATATTGATTTTACTTTACAAGTCATGTAATGTATGCATCATAAATGTGAAGAATCATCTTACTATCAACAAGGAGGAATTGGTGAGAGATGAAAAACCTAAATGTGAGGATTCATCTTAGTATTTACAAGGACATAATCAACCATACTAGCTTCTCAACTGCTAGAGAAATAATTGGATTTTCTACAATTAGAGAAACATGAGACTCACCAAATTACAAAATGTGTCTTGTGCAATATAAAATATTATAAATCACAATAAAAAGGTTTAAACATTCCTTATTCTAGCTTCTTTTCATCTTGAACTTATAAGTTGGACTACAACACATTTTAGAGACAACTAATTGCCCCATATATATTCCAAGATTGGTCTCCATTCACTCATGTAATTCAGTTTGCACTAGCATTTGCTAGGTATGTAACTAAATAAAAATATATCCATATCATGTCTTGTCACATAGAATGCTATCTTTACTAGTGTTTTTTAGGTTCGCAACACATGAAGAAAGTATTCAATTTGATCATGTTGTGACATATAATTACAATGTTCCTCTCACTCCTTTGTATGTCTTTCATCATGTTCCCCAAAAGCTCTTGTGGTTTTCATCCTCGTGAGTTCCTCCTATTTAAGACTTCTAGTGACTAAAAATACTTCCTTTTGCTATTCAGTCAACGTTAACTCAAAATCATGTTCATCCCTTTATTGTCCATAGCTACTAGTTGAAGCTCATTAGGAAGGGCCATGGCCTATTTAAGTCGCTTTAGGTCACCATCTGAACTCCTCTCACTAATATGAATTGATAAACTCATTATGCCAAATTTCTAATATTATATGCATGAAATTATGATGTAACATAAATTATGATTTGAAATCTACATATATAGATTCTATTCTCTTCTCTCTAACATCAATATGTAAACCTTGTTGTGCAAAAATTTTAGGGACCATACGTATATGCCAATTACAATAGAAGAAAAATTACAATTTTTAAAATAAGTGAACATGGGGATGTATTGGGATATCTAATATCATATATGTCCCAATATCATATACATGAAATTACAATGTAATATAAATTAAAATTTTAAGTCTACATATATAGATTTTATTTTCTTCTCTTTAACATCAATATATAAATCTCATTATGCAAAATTTTCAGGGACCATATATATATGCCAATTACACTATATAAAAAATTGTATTTTTTTTTTAATAAATGAAAGAGATCTATTGGGACCCTCACCCATGAAAAAATAAAAAGAATAAAAGTCATCCTTGAGATTAACCAAAAAATCTCAACTAGAGAACATTATGAAATAAACAGACAGGGAATTCAAAAAGTGATCGAGGCTAACTAAAAGTATAGAAAAAATTGAACCATAAAAACAATTTGAGACAAACAAAGAAGAAACCTCTCAAAAATTGAGTAGAAAGCTATATGTGACCCTAAACTAGTATTCTCCCATTTCGGGAGAAAAGGGCTTCCATTGTCCATTAAGTGCCCTCCCCAATCGCAACTTTTGCTTACATCCTCAATCTTTTAGCCTTTGTCCGTCACTCTCTAAGTTTAAAAAGGAGCCACAAAAAGCCTTGATCATCTTCCTTGTTGATTGGGAAATGGCGAGAATCCCTGGAGTTACCAACTAAAAGTCACCATCATCGAACTTCTTCTTGTCTCTACTAACCTCTTGTTCCTCCTTTTTCTCTACATCTAGAGTCTCCATTGGAAGCCCCTCCCCACTAATGAGATGCCCAGATACAACATGAGCCAAACCTTGAGTGGGTGATGAAATAACATTAGAAAATTGAACCTCACCCGAGCATTCATTCAGAGGAGGAGAAGCAAGTTAATTAAATAATTTCCCATGATTACTCCATGCAAAGTCAACATAAGGGGAGCCAACCTTCATTTCCATCTTTGAAGGGAAAAGGAAATGCATCTAACAAAATACTTAAAAGGACAAGCATTTGTTTTGTGCCCTCGCAAGTTGTAACAAAAACACCTAAAAAACCTTTAAAGTTGAGGTAATGAATCCACAAACCATGATAGGACTCAATCTTGATGGAGTGAAATAAGCCCTAGGAAAGATCCACCAATACACAAACCCTCACAAGCCTATCCTTTAAACACTCATCATCAATCTTAACAAAGGAACCCACCTTGTCAACCATCGATTTGATGAGTTCAAGGTTTCTCATGACCAAAGAAATGTTGTACAGTCTTAGTCACAATGGAGCCTTTGTGATCTAAGTAGCCAAGGGATCAAATAAAGGGGGTCGGGGACAAAAGAAAAATCTAAATCCTCCATAAAACCATGGTCCGTTGGACCAAACAAAGGCACAATCTTTAATGGTCCTTAAAATTATAAAGGAAAAAACCATTCTTCAACTGGGAGAAAGAGAGTTATCAATGTTGCTCCACATCAATTTCGACAAACTGGAAAGTGTTGCAAGAGACATTTTGGTCCCCATACACTTGCAAACTAGAGATCTTTGCCCTATGTCCTCCATTGAAAGCAAAGCATCATTCAAAATTTACAAAACAAGTTCAACTGCAAAGAAGACAATAGGCACGTCACCCACAGAAAAGGCACGACTATTAGACAGTTTAACTCCCATGGGCTCATCATTAAGGGTTGGAGCAGAGATGGTCCGTTGCAAAGAGTTTTTTACCTAGATGTCGGAAGCCACATCTTCCACCGAAGGGATGTCTATGACCAGAGAGCTCCTTGAAATTAAGACCGAATAAGAAGTGTCTTTAACTTAGAATATTTGTGTTATGCAAAAGGTGTTATGAATATTCTTGCAGTCTCCAAAAACCCGACCTCCCTTTGTACCTACCTCTATAGAATCATCATTAACTTCGAACAAAGCCTTTGAAAAATTCGAAAATTCTCGGGTCAAGGAAAACCTCATTGTCCCTCCTCTCTTCCTCCTTGCGCAATCTCCCTTCCTAAGCTCCCAAAAGATTAAAAAATGGTGCTTTGTCTCCTTTGTAGTCGTGCACGTCTAAAACTTCTACCATATCACATACCATAATTTTCTCAAACTGCACCATGACCATTGGCTCCTAAGAATAATTGTAATTTTACTTCAGCATATATAAATTTTAATGATTTATGTCTAAATTAAAAACATATTTATTGAAATCAAATTGAATTAAACAAACAAGACCAAGTTCACAAACATATTCTCTCTCCTAGAAAGGGATGTGATGCAACATTATAAATCGCTGACCATCAATGATACAAAATCCACACAAGCAAATATAAATTTGCAGGCATAATCTGGGATGTGTAATTCAATCCCAAATGAAAAGCCTAACGTAAGCACAATATAATACAATTACTCCAGACAAAACGACCATGCAAAATGACAAATATTGGTGTAAAGAACTATCAAGAGATGCTTTTCCCATCATTTCCAATCATTGGATTGATAGTAAAAGCCCTTCTTTCACATTTCCTTTTGGCCAAGCATCTTTCCATTTCCATTGAGTGTACCTCTCCTTTTCCTTTTTCCTATTCTCCACCTCATCCTCCAGCCTATCATCCTAGATATACGCACATTTCTTGAAAACAGTTCAATTTCATGACACCTCCATGATATCATAAAACAGGGCTTTATCAAATAACCCATCAGTATATATAGGCAGTGATGCACATTACATACTATACATCTGATTTTATGAAGTCAACAACATGGTCTAGATCTACGAACACTTGGGAAAAAAAACATTTTTTAGAAACTGCAAATAAAACCTGGTACCTTCTTTATACTGGAGGTCTGACACAGTGTACTTTGTTATGGTGCCAGCTTATGTTTACAAATTGCTTTACAAAGTATTACCAATAATCTCCACAAGAACATTGTCCTTGTTTGAAATGATAGAATCGATTTGCATCTCTCACAACAATTTGTCTCGTGACATTCTTAGAGATAGAGTAGGTTGCAGTGTGGCAGTCAACACATACTCGAAGGATCTTGATGACTCTAGTAGTTGTCCCAAAGAGTGTGTTTAACTATCCAAATGCAATTGCCAACTTCTCACTATGATGTAGAGGAATCATTCTTTTTGCTCCTCCTCCACATCACTTACTCCATGTGTTGAATCTGGAAATATCCTGCTTCCTTCATTTCCCATGACAATTTGTCCAACTTTTCATAGATCTCCCGTCTGCGGGTGTGATCTGTCTTCTACACAAAAAGCATGTAACATTTTATGGCCTTCAATCCAACTATATCCTGGTATCTTTTTAATACCTGTGTCTTTCATCAACCTCCTTACCATTTGAACTTCACCCCACATACCCACTTCTGCATAGATGTTTGACAGAAGAACATAAGTCGCAGCATTTTCAGGATCCAGCTCAAAAAGAAAAGTTGATGTAAAAACTCCTAACCCTATATTCTTATGTGCCCTACAGGCACCAAGCAAACACATCCACACAACCACAACAGGTTTAATTGCCATTTTGATGATAAAGTTTAGAGTTTCCTCAAGATAGCCAGCACGGCCAAGAAGGTCAACCATGCACACATAATGATCAATTGTAGGCGTAATGCAATAAGAATTACTCATGCCATTGAAGTATTTACAGCCCTCATCCACCAAACCTGTATGGCTGCATGCTAATAAAACACAAACAAAGCTTGCATGGTCAGGGAATGTTCCAGAGTGCTTCATCACTTCAAAGAGTTTGAGAGCATCTTTGCAAAAACCATTTTGTGCATATCCTGCAATCATTGCAGTCCACGAGAACACATTTTTCCGAGGCATTTTGTCAAACAGTCCACGTGCCTTGTGTATGCTTCCACATTTTGCATACATATCTATCAAGGCATTTGCAACTACATCATGTGATAAAAATCCACTTTCAATTATGCTTTGATGGATGTCCATACCTTGTTCTAAAGCTCCCATTTTGGCACAGGCTGGGAGGACGCTGGCAAATGTTGTGGAGTTTGGCTTTACACCTGATAATTGCATTTGGTGAAAAACTTCCACAGCTTTTTCGACAAACCCATTTTGTGCATATCCTGCAATCATTGCATTCCATGATACCACATCTCTTTGAGGCATTTCTTTGAAAAACCTTAAAGCCTCATCAAGAGTACCATTTTGTACATATCCTGCAATCATGGCATTCATTGAGACCACATTTCTTTCAGGCATTATGTCAAACAGTTGACGTGCCTTGTGTATACTTCCACATTTTGCATACATATCTATCAGGGCATTTGCAACTACAACATTTGTCAAACATCCCCTTTCAATTATGCTTTGATGGATGTCAATACCCTGTTCTAAAGCTCCCATATTTGCACAGCCTGGGAGGATGCTGGCAAAGGTTGTGGAATTTGGCTTTATGCCTGCCAATTGCATTTGCTTAAAAGTCTCCAAGGCTTTTTCAACAAACCCATTTTGTGTGTATCCTGCAATCATTGCAGACCACGAGACCACATCTCTTAGAGGCATTTTTTCAAACACTTTGCATGCCTTGTATACGCTTCCACACTTTGCATACATATCTACCAGGGCATTTGCAACTACAATGTCTGACAAAAAATCCCTTTCAATTATGCTTCGATGGATGTCCATACCTAGTTCTAAAGCTCCCATTTTGGCACAGACTGGTAGGATGCTGGCAAATGTTGTGGCATTTGGCTTTACACTTGCCAATTGCATTTGCTTGAAAGTTTCCAAGGCCTTTTGAACAAACCCATTTTGTGCATATCCTGTAATCATTGCAGTCCATGAGACCACATTTCTTTGAGGCATTTTGTCGAACACTCTGTATGATTTGTAATTGCTTCCACATTTTGCATACATATCTACCAGGGCATTTGCAACTACAACATCTGATGAAAATACACTTTCAATTATGCTTTGATGGATGTCCATACCTAGTTCTAAAGCTCTCATTTTAGCACAGGCTGGTAGAATGCTGGCAAAGGTTGTGGAGTCTGCCTTTACAGCTGCCAGTTGCATTTGCTTGAATGTTTCCAAGGCCTTTTCAACAAACCCATTTTGTGCATATCCTGCAATCATTGCAGTCCACGAGACCAAATTTTTTTGAGACATTTTGTCAAACAATTCACGTGCCTCGTGTATGCTTCCACATTTTACATACATATCTACCAGGGCACTTGCAACTACGATATCTGATAAAAATCCACTTTCGATTATGCTCTGATGGAAGCCCATACCCTGTTCTAAAGCTCCCATTTTTGCACAGGCTGGGAGGACGCTGACAAAGGTTACGGAATTTGGCTTCACACCTGCCAATTGCATTTGTTTAAAAGTTTCCAAGGCTTTTTCAACAAATCCGTTTTGTGCATATCCGGCAATCATTGTTGTCCATAAGAAAACATTTTTATTAGGAATTTTGTCAAACACATGGCGTGCCTTGTGAATGTTTCCACATTTTGCATACATATCTACCAGGGCATTTGCAACTACATCATCTGACAAAATTCCCCCTTCCATTATGCATTTATGAATGTCCATACCCGGTTCGAAAGCTCTTATTTGGGCACAGGCGGGAAGTATGCTGGCAAAAGTGAACCGATCAGGTTGTATACCCGTTCGTTTCATTTGGTTAAACAGTGTTAATGTCTCGTGAGGATACCCACGTCTTCTGTAAGCTGCGATTATGATGTTCCATGAGAAGAGATCTCGTTCAGTCATTTGATCAAACACTTGGCGAGCATCCACTAAACATCCGAGATTGTCATACATGCGTATAAGGGTGTTTTGTAAAAGTTTGTGTGCGGCAAAATCAAATTCCCTCTCGGTGATGTGGGAGTGAATTTGCTTACCCTCTGAAAGGGCTTTCTTGGAAATACAGGTCTGCAATAGTTGAAAGTACGTAGAAGAATGTACAGGGGAGTTGTATGCAATAAGCAAAATGTGTAGCGCCTCTTTCAACCGGCATTCTCTGCATAATGCTGTGATATTGGAATTGAGATTAAGATCGGAAGTGTTTGACATTGGCATTGTTTGATAACAATTGAAGCATCGGAAGTGTGCATTGTTATTCAATTTACCTCTCTCATACTGAGAATGAAAGAATGTTATGGTATTTGTCCTCTATGGGATATTCATAATAAGATCCGGGAGTATATACATACAAAATGCATCGAGGTGTAATCGAGCCTCGCCTCAATTAATTTTAATTGTGCACTTTATTCAATCAATTGAATATTAGGTTCAATTAAGTGTACAAATAGGATTAATGGATTCTTATAAATTAATTAGTATTTATTGGGATTTTTGATTGAAAAGTGTATTTCGATAATATTTTGAATTTATGAGACTTTTTAAATTTAATGTGGTTTATTGGGATTTGTTTAACTTTAAATTATATAATTTCTTTCTACTTATTATTTATTCAAACTAAACATATTTTATGTGTGTTGATAATTTTTGACGATGCTACTATTTTTTTGGTATCCCATTTAATGCAAGCTTATATCCATGTCTAATAGGTCCCATGTTAGGGGTGCCCCTAACTGTCTCATTTTCCTAATCTCTTTGAAAATTTAATTTATAACTAGCACATCTATGAATACATGTGAGGGATATTTATATTATGTATTCTTTCCATTATCATCATCTTTGTTATCATTATGGGCTTTGGAAATCAAATGATAAGTTAGTTCACATTTCTCACTAACTCTAACACAAGCCTCCTAATTTTTTCTTATCTATTTTAAAATGTTATGGGTTACAACTTGCAAAAGAAGAGTGAGGGAACAAAGGAACAAAAGGAGGTGAATATAATAATCAATTCAAATTTCAGGTGAGAGACATTTGTTAGGATTGTTAAGGGTGGCCCCAAAATTAATGTCTAATCATCTTCAAAATCATGGGTTGGGGTCGTCTTGGCTATAACTACACGTTTACAAATTCGTAAGTCTTCTACAACCTTATATTCAAAATATACCTTCCTCACCTTATATATTTATTTTAGTAGTCAATTTAAATGTTAAAAATAAATAGATTTAAGAAGTGTGGTGAATATTTTTAACAATATATTTTTATATTTTAAAATATCATATAAATATTATATAATGATAATAATAGCACATTTCAAACTATTTTGCACATAAGAAGAATCCACATTAAAAAACACCAGAATTATAATTGCACAATGAGAGTAGATTATCTATCAATCCTAATTCTAATTACATACAACCTTAGTAGCCCTAAACTAAATCTTGAATATACCTCCAAGGTCATAAGTCATGATTGAAGTATTTAATCACAACAGGATTACATCAAACAGCTATCATTTTTCACCAGTTTCATACACACCATTGTAGCATAATATAACTACATGGAATTTTATCCCCCTTTAGAGTATTGGTATGTAGGTAATGATCAACACAAGTGAGTGTTAATATCAATCATAACTTCAACTATTGACTCTTTTTTACTCCATGATTTCATCTTGTCTATTGAACTAGGGTTTTGGTGGGAAAATAGTTGCATAGTGGTCATTGAAGTGAATCAGAAGCTCCCACACATTTTGCATAAAAAATGTGTGAAGGCACATAGAAATTAGAAATCGTAGGGTCCTGGTCTTCTGCTAGACACCAATGCTCCATAGGGATAGGAGCACACCCCATTACTATCTAATCACATCAATCTAAGAACCTTATCAACTCTTGTTCCAGGTCTACACAGTCAAAATAATAAGCTATTAGTCTCAGATCCATAATCATCTTGCATCTTATTTTTTCAGCTAATGTGGGTCTACACACAGTCAAAATAATGAGCCTATCAGTTTTAGGTCCATAATCATCATGTGTCTCAGTTTTCTAGCTAAGTTTATATTTCTCTCTTATACTCTCCATATTTATTAAGTTTCCATATTTAACAAGTTATAAATCAATTTTTAGCATTTATTGCATATTTCTAGCATTCTAATTTTGCACAGTGGTTTGTTATATTAGGTAATCTATTTTCCTATTTTTTAAAAATTTGATAAAACATATTAGTGAACCTGTCTATTGATTGAATATCACAAAAAACTAATCATAGATGTTTTTATTGTTTCTAACCTTATTTTTTTAGGGTTTTCATATTTGATCAATTCTATTATAGCAACAATCTTTCAAGTTTTTATTTCATACTATATGCAATCCAAAAAATGTCTTTCTACCTCTCTTAGAAAAAGTGATAGATTAAGTGGTATTCCAATTGACCACACTCAGATTCATTTAGTTAAAATAAATAACATGGATAATAATAAGGGTATATTATAACCTTCAAATGATAATGAACACAATGATCATGTAGATATTCTTGATAATAATTTAGAACATGAGCAATATGATCAAGATAATCTTGATCCTCAAAATGGATATCAAGATGAGCTTCCACCTCTAAGTAGAGATAAAATAGTAATCAACAAAGAAGAAATTATCAAAAGCTTTCAAGAGAGACTCCATGAGCAACCTCTTGATCATTCTCTACTTTTATAAACCCTTTTAGATATAAAGAGTGCAAGCATGGCACAATCATTTGATACTTCAAATCTTATGCCCCTCATGGATACAACTTTTGTATTAGCATTTACTGTGGGGGAAACCCAAGGGCTTCAACATATTACTAATCCAATTCTAACTTACGTATTTGGAACACCACCTCTGGTTAACACACATTCTTATTTGTCCAATGTACAATCTCTTATGCATGACCTTCATAATATGCAAGCTAAGGTGTTACATTTGGAGTAAGGTGCTTTGAAACCAAATTAAGCTCTTGATTCTCATACTCTATTGAAAAATCCATTGGCACCACACATTGTACTATATCCTCCACCTATAGTTTTTTTGGCACCCAAGCTTACACTATATTATGGAAAGGGTGACCTCAAGAACCATTTGAGAGAATTTCATACCTCATGTTTGGACTACGTGTCCAATGACAAATTATTGACCAAGTTATTTCCAAGAAGTCTAAAGGAGTATGCTTTACTATATTTTAAAAATTTACCTAATCAATAGATACATGAATTCAGTCTTTTAGTCGATATATTTCTAGCAAAATTTTAAATCAATATCAGTGAAAAGGTCTCATATGCTTAGATTGCTCAACTCAAACAAAATTATAATGATCATCTTGTAAAATGTCTTAAGGTACAAGACTATGCTATCTAAGATGACAAATCCTATGGTAGACAAATAACTCCAAACTATATTAAAGCATTTTTCTCTTCTATATCTCCACAAATTAATCATGTTTAAGAAGTTTCCCTCATTTCTAGATTTATGCCATATATTAAAGGAAAGAGAAATCAAGATTTTGGAAATGAATAAGCTCAAGTATGTGACCATTATAGATTAAAATAATAAGACTAAAAAATAAGACACCATATAAGGTGAGGCCAAATGATAATAAAAATGATTAAGAGACAATAGTACATGCAGTTTTTGAAATGTCTTCACACATTATATTATCAGATCCTCCATGGAGATAGTTTAAAAATCTACCAAAAGCTCCATACAAGGTCCTCAAAACACTATTGGAATGCAATGTCATATCTCTCCCTCCCATTAAATATGTTGATGTGAATCAACCTCTTCCAAAAGGTTTAAAATAGAATGACTTTTACGATTTGTAAAGGACACCAAGCCACACTACTAATATATTTATCAATTTGAGGTATAAGATTTAGAATTTGATAGATGCCAACATTATTGATGTGGTCACACCAACAGATAGTTCAAAATAACAACCAAGTGAAATCAAAACAATGAAAATGTTCAGTGATCCTTTTCCTAAAAATACAACTAATGAGATATCAGATAAAATAGTGGTGCATTATGGTATGATGCACACCCTCCCCCAATTTTTGACCATTCTCACACAAAGTAACAACATCCTTTCAGTGGCATCATTAGTACCTACCATAATTCGGTACCCTATAAGCCTCTTATCACATTTTTAGAACATGAGATTGTAGATGATGACTCAAATTTGCATATTTGGGCTTACATTGATCACTAACATATTCATAGTGTCATGGTTGATAATGGTTCAAGTGTGAATATGTGTAAAAATATACTTCTCTATCATTTGGGATACATAAATTAGGATTTACTTCTCAAAACCATATAAATAAATGGATCTAATGGTCACAATCAAAGCTCTATCGATGATATTACATTACCATTATAGGTTGGCCATGTGCATGTTACCACTAGATTCATAGTAGTACCTAGTGTAGGGGTCTTCAATATGTTATTGGGGTGCCCTTGGATTCAATAGATTCACATAATTCCATCTACAATTCATAGATGTATAAAATATACCTATGTTAATGAGGTAACCATAGTTTAAGGTATCTCATATGAATGCCCCATACCACAATTCAAGATATGGTTCCACAACCATAGATTCTAGTTGAGCCACCCACAAATGTGTAATATACATAGAGAATTCAAAATCATATATCTACCCTTCCAAGAAGTCCTATCCTTGAAATGCCACTCTCACAGAGATTTATCTTAGGTTCTAAATATCATGTTTCTACTCCTAAACATCCCATATTGATATTACAAGGCACTAAGGGTGTCACACATAAGGCACCACCTTAGAGTCCATCCACTCCATGATGGGTTCCCAAAATCCCTAGAGTTCACCATGCTCAACCAAGTACATAGTATGCTACCAAATCATTATTCTCATTAGCATTCAAATTTAGAATTATGTTCACTTCAGTCTCAATATTATGACACTTTCCATTTGCTAAAGGTCACGATTCCTAACTTTGACATAGGACCCATGGATTGTGAGTCCATTGTAGGACCCATTAGTTAGTATATTTATCCCATTTTTGTCTTTTTAGTTTACACATATCTATAAAACATAAAAAATAAATATTCTATAAAAATTCAAAATCAAGACCTATTCATGCTTATGTTTAGTTCATTTACACCAATTAATTTGTGCATAGTATTCAATACTTAATTATATCTAATTTTTATATCATATATGTTTCAAAAGTGAACATGAGTGATTACATAGCCTATACATTTCCATCCCCAAACTCAGTTACATGCTATTTATAGTCTTAAACACATAAATTTCTATCTATACAACAACACTCAATGGGCAAGAATGCACCCTACTATTTTCACAATGAGCTTAGGTCTTAATTTCTCAAATCCAAACCATACATAATCCTTCTATAGATTGTATATGCATTATCCAACTCATTGGGGGAATATCATATATAGTTTTCATCCTTCTATGGCTTTCCCTTATTGCACATCTCAATTCTTTCATTGCATTACATCTATTGATATTGCTCATGTACTAATACATTGATATACTACTATTTATGTAAATTATAGAATATACTCATATTCCAAATTATTTATGTTGATTAAATGCATGTATCCATGCATGATTTTCATGTTTACTTTCATGCTTCATTTTTTGTGTGCATTTATCTAATTTGTTTGAGAACATATGAATATGTCTTTGTGTGTGGCTATAAGACTTTATTTTATGATTTTATATGTGTGAGGACATTTACACATGTACTTTTGTTTTCTTCTATGCATGTGAGGAAATTTTAATATGTCTTTGTGTGTGGGATATAAGATTTCATTCTATAATTTTATGTGTGAGAGGACATTTTAACATGTCCTTATGGTTACTTATATTCATGTGAGTGCATTTAAATATGTCTTTGTGTGTGGTTCTAAGCCCATGTATGAGCTTTCTTTATGTCCACAAGTTTCTACATGTTTGATCTCAAGGAAACTTTGTACCAATTATGTGTAATTTGGTTTGTGAGGATACTTTATGCTTCAAAGCATCCCCTTTTTTTGATAAAACCCATGCTTATCCTATGTTAATTTTTGTGTAAGGATTTTATTTATTATATTTATACTCGAGTTATCTCGGTGGTTCTCCACTTTTATCCCACTGTGATTTTCTCCTCTTTTTTAATTTTAATTTATGTTTTATTTGTGTTATCATCAAAAGTTTCACCCTTGAGGAGGTTATTCAAGCCTCATCACTTAGGTGATAACATGGAGACACCTATAGGTTTTGGGTGGCCTAATCAGTGAGGTGAATCTCTATATAGGTATATCTCCCTTAATTCCATCACCCTAAAACTACTACTAGACCTACTACTTATAAAGGAAAAGGGTACAAGAGCTGAAAGTAAACTAAACTAGGGAGGTGATGCACCAAATTAACATCATCCACTTGAACATATTGTATTAGGAATATGAATTAGGCTTGAATATGATCACATTAATCTACAAGGACCTTCAAGGATGAATGTTTCAACATGGAGGTCATATACAATATGTTAAATATAAGGGCTAACCAAGAGGTATAATAAAGACACTAATGACTAAAATCCATTTATAAGATATGAAAAGCTATCCAAACTCACCATATGACCTAAAATAAGGCAATCCATTTGTAAAGAGGTAGGAGAGGAAAATGAGAGAGAGTGAAGGCACTACTACTAGCATTCATCAACAATCACACAAGTACATTAATTGAAAGTATTTAAGAAGGTAAGAATCAACTTTATTCAATATTCAAAGGCATAGTAAATTTTTTTAAGTGATTAGGGATTCAAAATAATTAGATAAAGGATATGTAACAAGACATTCAAGGAAACATATATAAAAGAATGTGGGAAGGAGAGAGAGAGAAAGGCATATTACAAGTGTCATCTCATGAAGAACAAGTTACAAGCAATAAAATATCAAAGAACAATCCAATAGCATCTTCTTCACAAGTTTTAACCTAATGTGATCTTCTCCCTCATCAAGGGTGGCATGGAATGACTATTCACCTTCTTGGATGACTCATCAACCTCATTTGAAACCACCAATTCTTTATCTAGAAGGAGTTAAAAGCATATGCATGACCATGTGTCAATATTGATCATGCTTCTTTGATCTCTCCAACACCATCATAGTCCAATTAAATATATATCTCATCTTGGTAGAGTTGAGGATTAAGGCTCAAGTGTCTTCAAACTAGTAGAACCTACAATTTTATTGAGAGACCTGTTTGATTCAAGAGAGGACCAAAATAACAAGTTTGTTCTTCCATCCTAGACCTAAATCTTTCATGAAGACTACTATCACAGATTTAATACCTCTCAATTACCTTATAATTATTCATTCTACTTATTCTCATGCTCAAAACTATCTCCAAGACTGAGGTATAGGTGCATTAGGTTTGATAAAACTCTTGATATCATGTTTACTTATCCTTAAGTATCTTGAAACCTTTAAATAGTGTTGAAATCACTGTAAGATTTATTCACGAGTCAATTAAAATCACCCTCATATATTTATATAGATCATATATGGTTTCAAGGAACTATACTAGGTCTCTTTCAGTCAAACCTCATGAGAAACCCTCAAAAACTACATTTTAAGGCTTGTAATAGTAATTCCCAGGCCAAATTCCATACCATAGTACATCACACATTCCATAATAGTGACTTATTAAGGTTACTATAGGTATCTAGGTATCATATAAGGATTTTATAGGCCATTTCAATCCATTTTTAGCACTTAGGAGGACAATCTTCTCCATCGGGTCTCTTGTAGGGTTTATGGAGGGTTTAGGAGTGTGCAACCTTCTTAACGATGGTTCATAAACCTGTGGGACTTAAACTAAGAAAAAATGATAAAAATTATAAGGGAATATGTTCCATAAAAACCTCCTAACACCATTGTCTCCCATGAATCTGTTGGTTGTACTTCCCATGCAAAGAAAGTGACCATTTTTTACTATCTAGGCCCATTTGACAGCTTGAGGAGGTTGATTTGGCCCAATAATGTGTAAAATTGTGTTATTTTGGATATAAAACCTTAATTTGGGTATGTGAAACCTCATATTATTTTTTTAAATGGTTATCTACTCCATTTCATTCCTTAAATCCATTGCTACCTCCATAGGCTTATGGTTAGGGTTTAAGGGCAATGTGGTGTTAGTGACCCTAACAATCACTGTTTGCCCTTTTCTTCATCAATAAATAAGTTCATATTATATGGAATATTATAAAATTATCTTAAAATTATCTTCCTACCATAAAAATATTATACTTAATTCAACAATTACAAGTTATCTTCCTAAATTGAGTACATACATATAGGTCTTCAACTCGGCTTAGACTACAATGTTGAGACTAAACCTCCTTTGACATGCTTCTTTATAATTTTAGTGATATTGAGATATATTATGGAGATTATTAATGTTCTAATATAGCATTATTAACCTTCCAAACCCTTTATTTGGTACAAAGGATATGTCTTTTCTTCATTGGATCCATAATTGGCATGTAGGCCTTCAATTAGGGATGCCACATCACTAGTCTTCAAGAATGTATCTTATTCAACATTTTCATATTAATTACATGATTACAAAATATATAACATTTATCAAAACACTCCTCATGTCTTTTACCATCTCAAAACACACACACACACACACACACACACACACACACACACACACACACACACACACACACACACACACACACACACACACACACACACACACACACACACACACACACACACACACACACACACACACACACACACATTCCAAATATAACACACATTTTCATATAGGCAAGCATGTAGACAGTTAATTAGGCCTTATGATTGCAAATTTAGAGAGTGGGTCTTCCTCCATTAGCCTTTGTTGGTTTTAATTGATAATATATAATGTATAATGCTTAAATTTAACTCTTTATAGAGATTTAAATATTTTTTTTCACACTATACATGGCAACCTTTCTCATTTTTGCTTGTTATAGGCCTATAGTGATAGCCTAAGTTTATTGAATGGTGGGTTTTGAAGTTGGGATATTTTGAGTTAGTATTTGTTTTCTTTTTTATCCCATAAAATTTAGGCACTTTAAAACACAAATATTATACCTTTGAAACACCTTTAACATACATTTAACATTTTACCATTATTGTTCTCATCCTTTCACACACACACATGTTTGTACCTAGCCTCACAATCCACTTGAGTGCAATATGAGTTGAACCTAAGTATCACAAGTGTTCAAGGTGATTATATAAACTTAGTATTAGGGAATATAAAATTTAATTTTCATTTAAAAAGTCCATATATTTCCCTATAAACAAACCTTTGATGCCAATAGTGACCTATAGGTGTGCAGACTTGGAGACTCACTAACCATCTCATTGGGAGCATGCCATGGACCAAGAAGACTATTTTGTGTGATGAATCTAGGTTGAGAAAGGATTTAAAAATAAGTGATAATATTTGGAATACCATAACAAATCTCTCCATGCATTAACAAACCTTTGTTTATCTCTCCATGACCTCAATAGGGGTTGTCTTAGACTATAACCTGTAATAACTCTTTTGAAGGCATGATTTTCTCTCTCACTTCACTATTATAATTCATTTTATGCTTGTAAATAGTATAATGAGGATTATATGATGAGTTATAGGTTAAAATTAGTTACTTAGGGGTCACTTTAAGTGATCAAACCTTTAGACTGTCAAAAGTCTTGCCTATAAGTTCTCTTCTAGGATTGCAATTCACTCAGATGAAGGTTTCATTCTTCCTAATGATAGAACATGTGAAAAAAGGTACTATAAAATGGTTTGAGGGAGATAATGTATCCTTTTATGATATCATATAATCATTCATTTTCGCCAATGATCCCAACAATGCCTTAAAAATGTCTGAAACTGAACCTATGGGATTTGAACTCACCTTTGTACACCCTTAACTTCTTAATGATTATTCATATAGCTAATAGGATTAACTATAAAATAAATTACATAAATTTTAAGGGCATTAGGATCCCATAATCTAGATAATATATTGGATTCCAACTTTTCTAACTAGTTACCTTTTTCTTGCTACAAAGAAGACCGATGGAGAAATAGAGTACGCTTTTGCATTGTTTGGATATGTATCTCCACTTACTACATGGATTTGGGCTTAATAAGACCATTTGGACCTATGGAAGATATTATACCTTTCCAATCATCAATAAACCTCTGTAAAAGACCACCAAAAGAATGCTTTTCTCAAGATTTTGATGGTTATACCCTTTGGAACTATTGGAGATGGTGAACCAGGTGACCTTTCATCTTCCCTTGACCTATATGGATGTGGAAGTGAGTGAATTTTTTTTTCATAACCTTCTTTTCCTACATATCTCTAAGAAACTCTTCATTTGTGCATTGGAAAATGATAAATGGTAGTTACAAAGAGAAGTCCAATGTTAACAATTCATTATGTAAGACACTTGGAGGATGTGTATAGTTAGGTATAACATGATGTCATCATATATGTGTTAGATAACTTAAAACATCCTTCTATCCAATGAAAAAATGTTCATATTTTTCATCATTAGCGAGTGTCATCTTTAACATTGGAAAACACACAAAAAACCCAAATTATCTATATCCTACAAGGGAACTACCTCTCTCAAATGTAGAGGAGAATCACAATCCTCTACAGTGATATCTGTAACTATTGGTGAGTTTAATTCACCTCCTATTGGCTGAGTCAAAAAACCAAGGTGACCAAATTTTACATCAATAACTTTTGGCAACCCCATTAGGGATCAAAAAGATGCCTTTGATTCTTATAATTTGAAGGGAATCTTCCCCTTGAAAAATAAGATTGGTGACTCTGTTGAAAATATTCTAAGAGATGATGGAATGTGACCCACTTATAATTTTATGAATTTTATATTGCTACCCATGGTTTGATTTTAGTTTCAAGGATGAATAGGTTTCAGCTAAAAAAAGAGTATGCATAATTGGGAACACCGAGTGGAAAAAGGAAGAAAATAAAGAAAAAATAAAAGAGATAATTGTTTCAAATGAGCCTAAATTAGGGGCTGATTAGGTTTATACAAATGACGATATAATAATAAAAAAAAATCTCTTCATACCGGCCTTAAAAAAAGATCCAATCCAGGAACTTGTAGATGATAATAAAAAAGTAAAGTTTTAAAAAAACTTCTATGAAGCCATAAAAGTAAAAAAGAAAGAAGAGTGTTGAATTCAAAGCTCAGCCCAAGTGGAAGAATGCACAAAAAAGGAAAATTCAGCCACCTTTTAAGGGCATGAGATGAGTCATAAAGGTTGTGGGATTGATATTGGTGAAGAGATGATGTATAATGATGTTGAACATAATCACATAATATGTTTTGAAAAATAAATAAGAAGCAATCTGCAAGAAATTTTCAATCATTTAGAGTGACAAAAAGTTTTAGCTTCAATCTCACATTTGGAGGCACCTTTGGGAGATTTGGTTCAACCATTCATGGTTGAAGAGTCATAAAAGAACCCAAGAGATGAAGATGTTGCATTTATTTTCCATGTAATTCATGTTTCAAGTTTTAAATCTAATCAACCTCTTGTATTCATGAGAAAAATGTGAACAATTTTTACATTCTTGTTGTGTAAGATCAAGTGTTTGAATTCTTGTTTATCTTTCCTCCCATGCCTCCTATCTTTCCCATGGAGACAATAAAAGACATGTTGTTTTCATTATTAGTGTCTTTGTAGATTATGTATTCATCATGCCATATTTTGTTGAGCAAAGTCTCATAGTTTTCCCAACCC
Organism: Torreya grandis; assembly: GCA_037957365.1. NCBI lineage: Eukaryota > Viridiplantae > Streptophyta > Pinopsida > Cupressales > Taxaceae > Torreya > Torreya grandis. The sequence goes on along the minus strand of JARHVA010000997.1, from coordinate 193,729 downwards.
ATAAATATATTTGTTTAGTGTTGTGGTGTTTTATGTTTATTGTAAATAGTTTCCCTTTTTGCTCTTTTTGGCTTATCTTATTTTCCCTACTATTTTTTCCATTGTATGTGTATTATTTTTCAATAAAACACATCTTGTTCACTATGGTGTTTTCCCCTTCTCCTATTGTTGGTATCTTGAGCTCACAAAGTGTTTAGGTGGTTGTGTTCATTGATGGAGGACTTATTATTTTGTTAAAATTGTGGCAATAATTTTTCATACTCTTGATTTGGTGAGATATGAAGAGTGTTCTTGATTTCAATTTTAGATTTTAAATAAACATTACTAGTATCTAAAGTAACAATGGAGGTATATGGATAAAATAAAGTTAAGGTCTATTAGATTGCTTATAAATCAGTCCATTATTTACATCTTTTTTGGGATAGTGTTATCAGTGAGGAGTCTATAGTCTTGTTGGAAAAATATCTATTGTGTTGGAAGGAATATGATATAAGATATTCAAAAAACAAGATATCAATCCTTACAAATGAAATAAAGGAAATAAAAGTTGAAGGCAACTATGAGATGAAATCACCCCATGCCATGTTTACTTGTGAGCACCTCATGAACATCATCAAACATGGTAACTATAGAACACATCCAAATCCAACACAAACCTATTGATAGTTAATTATCAATAAAAAAATTTGGGAACACAGAAGAACCAAGAAGTCAAACTTGTCAGACCTCACAAGTTCTTCTGAGAGGAAGCTAGAAAAGGAATTTTAGGTCAAATGTTTTCATATGGAGCATTGGTAAGATATGGGAGTTTAGAAGCAAACATAATTATGGCCTCACTTAAGGGTGATATACTTTCAAGAGATCTCACTTAATATATTCTCATACTAGTGGATAAGAAGTGTTTTATGTGTGAACTAATTATTTCCATAATTTTTTTTTGGTTGATAGGGTGCCTAGAAAAGTTCTTGTAACTAGGATATTGAAGGATCCATTTTTAAAGGAATGGTTACAAAAGGATGTTAGAAGTAGAAATTAAAATGCACTATTTTTAACTTTAAATCTCTTTGACAAACTAATTTTAGAGACAAAAACATTAACCCCTCATAATATGTTATTTATTGTTCCTTCATTGAAGGAAGCATCCTTCTACCATCCTTGGATTCACTCTATCTAGAAAGATATATTAGACATTTTGTTAGCAAACTAAGAAAAAGTCAACAAGGACCCAATTCCATGTCACTCTTCTAAGAAAGTTAAGAGAAACAAAAAGTGTAACAGTCTAGAAAATAATATTACAAAGAGATTTGCTAGTTTTTTAGAAGTGGTGGTTAAAGGAACACATCCATTGTCATCTCATGACCAAAAACATTTAGCTATTGAGTCTTTTATTATTTTATTTCTGAGGTTACCTGCATCATTTTTTCAAATTGTTTTCTCTAACAAGTGTGTCTAGTGTTTAGAGGATGTTTTATCATCCAGTGATAGTCATCTATTCGAGTTTGCTCAACATTACTTAGAGGAAATGGTAAATTGGTCTTTCATTCATGATGAATGTCAGGTTGTAGTGGTTATAACTTTACAAATTAATAGTAATGGAAAGTTTGATAATGCTTTCAAAACATAAATAGTAATAAAACTGGTTAGTAAAATTGACATGGCTGGAGGATCCTTATTATTTGTGTATAATTTGATAGGATTATTTATATAAGGGAGTCCCTTAAATATAGATCAAATAAGTTATACATGTAATATTATCCAATTGGAAAAGGATGGGACATCAATTTTGGGTGTCAAGTCAGTGGATGTGGATGAAATCTTACCATAAACAACAAGTGATTCAAATGATGTTTTAAGGTCATGAATAGTGGATTGAATTGATCATATTTCAAAGAATTATTCTCTTTAACCTAATACAAAATTTTATTTTTAAAAGGAGATATTGAATTTTCTTGTTGTGCATAGACTATTTACTACATCTCTAGGTATAGAGGTAACACACTTTAAATTGTAGGAAAAGTTAAAATGGCCAAAGAAACCTGCATCAATCTAAATAAGGAGGCTTTACATTGAGAAAATACATTGTTTATTAGTAGATTCAAAGTGATTATTAATTTCTAGAAAAACAATTAGAAATAGATGAGAGTGTGTAGTTTGAAGTGAGTCCATTGGAATCAAATGATTTGGGAGCCTATGAAATTTGTTTCCTAGGGACATTGTAAAATATCCCATTTATCTATCTATATTGGAATTTGAGTAAGGATAATGAACATGAATTAAAAAAATTACTTGATGAATAAACATAGATTTTTTGATTGGCACATAAAGGTGGGTGTAATTTTAGCACAATGCAACCAATACAATTTTTGATTATATAATTATTACTTTGAATTCCCCTTAAGCATGGGGAAATTTTTGAAATAACTAATGAACTTATGACATGTTTCAAAGAGGCATTTGGTAAGGTTATAGAGATTGATTTTTAAATCCAAAATGATGAAAATGTAACACCTATTTTTACATATGTTCTACTAGATGCATTACTTTCTTTGCTACCTTAGTCACTAGCTCCTATGCATGTGGATTTTGAGTAGGTGTTTAGGTATTTTTGTGATAGTATTACATATGTAGGAGTAATTAATATGCTACAAGTTATGAATAAGTACCTGAAACCACCTCAATACAATCCCATAGTTTTTGTAGAGAGTGGTGAATAGTATCTTATATAAATTTAAGAATATAAAAGTTGTGATGATGTAAAGGAATATAAGGATGAGGAACATGCTGATGATAATCTTGAAAAATAGGAGACCAAGGTTAAAATTGAACCAACACTTAAATAGAATTAGGCCAAAGGAAATAGATATTCATAAGACATGGATGATTATTTTGATGATAAAGATATGTTAAGACTAGATACTTATTTATCCCATATCATTAAGGATAGCAGTGATAATGCCCAATCATAACTAGTGCATTTTAAACTCCAAGGCACTCACTAAGGAATTGATTGATTCAATTTTATGGAAATATTGTACAAACTATAGAGTATGAAGAACTTCTATAATAAGGTAAATTTTATGAAACTTTGGGTGGTGCTCATAATCAAACTTTAAAGGCTATAACTATAATAAATCGCGTATCATTTAAAAAGGACCTCAGAGCCAATATACATAGAGTTAAGTTGGATACATTTTGGAATGAAATCATACAAATGATGGAAATTAATGAAAATACATAGGACTTCCAATATAAAATCAAGTGGATATGTTATACCACTACATACAGGTTGTTGTTTGATCTTCTGGATATTACCTATCATTATATACTTGATAAGGATGTGGTTTCTAGACATTATCTCTATGTTAGAAGACCCTGCCTCCACTAAATTCTTCAAAAATGGTTTGGATACAAAATTCAAAGTGAAAATCACAAACATTTAGATTAACCAAATGATTCTAGACTTGTGGAAATATATTGAGGATATAAAACATAAAATGTTCTTCTTAACAATGATGAAAATATTAGAGGTGAAGGCGAGATTGAAAGAACTGGCTAGCCATTATGAATTATGAACTTTATTATGGGTTTGGTACTTTACCTTTCCTACATTTTAAGAACTTAAAAAGGAGAGGACTATTGACATTGAATAGGTTATAGTCTTATCGGTAGTGGAGTTTCATTAATGCATTTTGTCAAATAGCTCAATGTCTTCCTTTCTTTAGAGTATTTTGTCAAATAGTTCATGTGACATGTGGATCTTCACCAATAATTGTAATAATATAAGGTAAAAGTAGATGTAATTCACAGGTTTAAAATTTAGTCCAAAACCTTTACAAACATGCTTCCAGTCCATGCTATGTGGAGGTTGATGGTTAATAAGATGAAGACAAAATTCATTTATGCATTTTGTCAAAATTTCACATGATTTCTATATATCTATGCTATAAATTGAGGAATCAAAACAATAAAATCATAAAAAAATGTCGTTGATAGATGTGAGTCAAAATCATAACCTTTATAACATCCTCTTAGCTTGTGCAAAGTGGAGTAGGTCAACTAATGGAGGTGGATAAAAGTGCAATGTCTGGAGATGTGGCTTGCTTAAATATTGATCTAGTTTTTGAAGGAAAAAAAGTCAAGATTATTGGATGTAGGATCATATGGAAGCACCATTCACATATTATATTTAGATCTTGATGACTATATGTAGATTTTGAGTGTCTAGGCTTTGATTTCTCTTCTAAAATCTCTATTGTTGTTGGAAGTTCAAGATTTTGTTGGTGGTGTCTCTAGTGTAAATTCATTAAATCATTTTATCAAGTATTTCATTTGTAATGTATAATGTGATGGATGCAAATATGACCATTCTTGGATGATGTTTCTTGGGGTTGTTGAGGCATTTTGAAATAATCAAAGTGGAAGGCACTCAATGTAATGAATGTGGAAATCCAAAACATAGAGGATTACTTTGAAGTATCCCAAATGTAGATATGTTTTTGATGAAAACAATTCTCATATAAATAGACAAGGAGATTCTCTCAAAATTCAGCTAGGCTATACACATTTATCACTTTTGTGGAAAAATATATAGAGATATACATAATTCAAATGTAAAATCATAAAATTTGCCTTGAAAGGGAAGGTAAGAGGATGTTCAATAATTAAACAGGAAGAATTTTTACACATGGATTTGGTCTGGTAGCTCATGTTATTTCCCATATGATTGGAATAAGAGAACTAGCTACCAGTTGGCTAAATCATGAAATGAGAATAGTGATAGTTTGATTAGGTTGGTTGAGGCACAAGTCATTGATGATTTTTTGAATTCTCTTGCATTTTTCCAGGGAATATGGTCCCATAGTCAGATCCAAATTTTATAGTGAAATTTGGTAGTCCAAATTTCATTACACCATTTTTTCGTTTCCCATCATTCTCCATATTTTCTTGTTTTTTATAATGTTTTATGGGACCCCATATCCCAATAGACAAGGCAACCTTTTTTATTAGTCCGCATGGATTAGGTTATAAAATTGATGTTGTGGGATCAATAGGAAATTAATTGACATAATTATGTTATTAATTATTTTATAATTAATTACTGTTAATTTAAGTCATTAAATTACTATAATGGTTTTGGTCATTTGATTGATTAATTATTTTTAGAATTAATATTGTGTGTAAATGTAAATTGAAAAGTTCATTTTGATATTGTGAATTTGCCTAAATAACAAAATCAAAATAGAGGCAAAGGAATGGATTTTCATCTTCCAAGTGAAGGAAAAGAGTGTAAAAAAAGAAAAATTATGGATTTTGTACATGTTTCTATTTCATACAAGCTCTAAGAGAGAACTAGCTACAACATTTTATGTAGTAACGCAATTTCCAATTTAGAGCAATGAAATAAAAACAAGAGGGTAAGGTTGTTCTTAAGTGTTTGTAGATTTTAATTTCCTTTGTTTATGAAATATGAGTTTCTATTTATAGATGAAGGCTCTATTAAAATTATGAATCTTTTTAATTATGTGCAACATGTGGTGTTTCCAAACTTTGTGTTGAAAAACCCATGTATGAGCTTTCTTGATGTCCCTATATGTTGATCTCAAGGAGAATTTATACCAAGTGTGTGTAGTCTAATTTTTTAGGAAACTTTGTGATTCTAATCATCCTCCTTTTCTACTAGAACCCTTGTTTCTCCTATGTTCATTTTTGTGTAAGGAAGGATTCCATTTCTACTATTTACTCTCAAGTTATCCAAGTGGTTCTCTGATTTTATCCCATTGTGGATTTTTCATCTTTTCTCATTTCAATTTTTATTTTATTTCCTTTTATGCTTTTGGGTAATAATTAAACAAAACCACCAAATTATCTATATCATATGAGGGAACCACCCCTCTCAAATGCATATGATAATCACCATTCTCTATGGTGATACCTCCAAATGTTGGTGAGTTTAATTCCCCTCCTATTAGGCAAGTCACAAAACCAAGGTGAAAAATTTTTACACTGACATTGGTTAGGGTCAACAACTCACCTAAAAATAGGGGGTAGACATAGGGGTTTGTCTTAGAAACTAGCCCCACTCAGTATAATGCATAAATAGATATAGACATATTTTTTTAGTCCTCACATAGTGAAATCACAAAAAGCACCTAGAGAAGTAATTTGGATAGTAACACTCCAAATGGATAGGAGTGCTCCCCACTATTATCTAAATAAGGTGTTATTATCCTATAAATCATAAAAATTGATTTCCATAATCTATTGTAATCTCATAAAATTTAGAATAATTTTTAAAAGGTTCATAATTTTAGTTTCCAAAAAATACTCAATTATTATCTCACATTTGCATAGTTTTAGGGCATCATGTGTGAAATGAGTTATAGGTTTTTTTCATAGGTTTTTACTCAAAATTTTAGTTTTTATTACTCAGTATTTAAATCCATATACACTAGATATTAGATTTGGGGTGTATGCACAACATATGACTTCCTCCTTACTCAGTTTTGCACTAATTTTAAAGATGGAATGGTAATGTTTGGCATTCTCCATTCTATATTTTTGATAGTAGAATAAAATCATAGAGTGTAGATGCATGCAAATTGTCTAATGGATATCAATCTGCATAACATATTTGATTTTGTATATATTCTAAAATCCTTTGGACTGCAAAAAGACTCATTTGGGATTGAGTTGAAAGGATGGAATGTGAAGTGACAATGGATTGTAAATTTATATAAATATTGATTAGTTTTAATAAGGAGTTCCAAAAAATATAGATTAATATAGATATGTGATTATGGTTTTCTCAAACATCTTTTTATACTTATTCTGTGTGCAGTTTAAATTTTATTTTATTCAAATCTATTTAATCATTTAATAATAATGAATATTGTATATAATTTAGTTTGTGTTTCTATGGATAACTACATAATCATGAACCAAATAAAAAATTAACTTGCTATATACCTTATCTGCATTATGATTATGTATCTTACTTCATATAATAAACAAAAAATAGAATATTTTAATGGGTTTTGTAGTAACCCCTACTAACAATGGTGTGGTGAGCATATAATTTTAAAACATGTTGAATTGGTTAATTTGACAGAGATACCTGGAATGATGGCTTGATGAAAGATTTCACAATTTTTTAGAATGTGAAGCAAAAAAGATATGAAGCTCTACAAAATAAGTTATTCAATAACATATATATGGTGAAATATATGAAATATTTTGGTGAAAATTACTTATACTAATAGTTGCATGGTTATCAATACTTCAACTATTATTTTTAGTTGAAAGAAATAAAATTTATAGTTTGGATGGAAGAGAGACTAGAAAACTTGTGAAAGTTAGATAATGATTGGACTCATGCAATAGATAATTGGATAAAAGGTATTATCAATGAATACATCACTAGGATACATTAAATTCAAGGCTATTCATGTTTTATTTGTGAGAGGAATTAGAGGAAAGTTTATGTAGTGAATACCTACTCTCATTAAAATGTTGGTTGTAGAAAAGACCATGGTGGCTACTCCTACCAACATGGAGTAGTCACTTAAGGTGTTATGGAGATGTGTGTGATAATGAAGTAAATGATGAAGAGATAAGAAGGAATGATTGAAGTTGTACCCAAAAGATGGAGGATGTAGATAAAAAAAGTGAAAAGAAAATTTTGAGACTAGAGAGAGACATGCGATAATAGATAAGATGAAATACACATAATAATTCTAATGTAGCTATGAGTGTGAGTATAGTAGATAATTTAAAGGATAAATAAAGAATGGGAGATCATGGGAGATCTAGATAAATTATAAAGGATGAGAATGAGGAAATGAGAGGGGACAAGAGAAGAGAAGGTGAAAATGAGTGTGCAAAGATAGATAGAGATTGGAAAAAAGATACTGGAAAGATGGAAGATAATGGAAAGAGATAATATGAGTGAGTAGATTGGTTAGAAGGTAGTTTTAGATCATAGATAAAAGGGATGATATTAATTGGAGAAGAGAAGGAACAATATTTTAAACAGTGATGTTAAGTCACATGATGAAATTAGGTTCAAGTTAAAATGAAGCAAAAGTCATGGACATGGATCATTAATTTTAAGGGTACACATCCCCTGTGTCTATTTTATCAACATAAAGAAGAAAAAGTGTATAAGTTAGAAAATATAATACATGGTTTTAATATTTTATAGATAAATTTAGGAATAATAGTGAAACCACCAAGAAAGTATTAGCTCTAAAGAAACTGATTGAGGCTGGATTTTAGGTCACAATAAATCTTAAAACATTGGTAAAATCTACCCCACAACCACCACTATTTCAAGTGTGAACATAATCAACATGGATCTCAATCCATGATTTTTTTCACTTTGACACCACATGATGGGTCTACTAACCCTAAGTATTATCTACTAAAATGTGAGATGAAATGGAAATTTAAGAATTTAATTGTAGATTGTGAAAGGAACTTTAATAAGAAGAGATCTACATTTTATATAAAAAAGATGCTACAAAGATAAGTTTTCAAGACGTTAAATACCAGTTAATAAGAGAATTACAAGTAAATAAATGTGTATGTCATATGATTAAGGAATTTGACAAAGAGAGGAGGTTAGATCAGGTGTAAGTCCATAAAACCATGAAATCAATACACTAACATACTAAAATATCTAAGCCTAGATCTTAGGGGGAGCTCAATGAATAAACAACAATTGAAAACCCAACTAAAATGTAAAGAACAACAATATTTACCTTCTTTGAGAGCTCCAAATGATTTCTTCATTGGCTTGCTCCATTTATGCATAAGAAGTCTTCATCAATGACATGGCTAACATCATCTCCTCTATGCACCATTGTTGAATGCTTGACTTGATTGATATCTTGGCTCAATTTCAACATTATAACACTAGGCTTTTAGTTTCATGAATCTATTCCTACATTATAACTATACTTTGATTGAGCTCCCTAAATGAAGGGCTCTAGGCTTGATTTTAAAGGCTTTCAAATCCTTTGAAATGGGTTAAATCTGACCATGGTTGATTTTATTAACTTTGGTTGAGTTTGACATATTCTTAGGATATTCTATTAGATATTTTCTAAAAGTGAAAAATCACAACCATGGTTGAGTTTAGAATATTCCTAAGATATTATTTTAGATATTTTCCAAAATGACAACTCAAAAAGGTAAGATGCTCTTAAATTTCCATTTTACTAATTGATTTATTAGCTCATGGGTGAACTCAATTAAGATTTGAAATTGATTTAACTTGCTAATTGATTTTGATTGGGGTGTGCAAATTAATTAATTCTTACTAGGTATTTGGTCATTTGTTTGATTTTGATTAATTCAATGTGTGTATTTATCTTGTTTAATTGATTTTATAGGTCAAATTGATTTAATGCAAGGTTATAAAGCCAAATTTGAGACTAATATAACTTATTGGGTTAGGTATTCAATGATTGGTAAGAATTGGTCTAAAGTTGGATATGAAGCCATTGGTGGCCAAAGTTAGGTGTTTACAGTTTGTTCCAATTTGGGAAGGCATTTTAGGCTATAAGCACAATAACGTCTTCTCAAAGAATGAAAAGGTATTGCATGCCTACAAATTCAAGGATGATGAACTAACTATATGATGCCCCCTCAAGGGAATGGTTGGCATAAGGAATGGTCGGCAAGCAGTCCCTCAAAATAAAGAATGGAGATAAGGGGACCAAAAAAAGGAAAATGATGGGATGAGAACACAATGATATTTTAAAAGTAGTTAAAATAACTAAGAATGCAAGTGGATGGTGTATAATGGTTTGCCCAAAGGTAGTTATAAGCATTATACCTTGATAGTGGCAACATGGCATGAAAACACAATAATTTGCCCAAAGGCAGTTATAATTATTGAGAAGATAGAACTGGCCCAGTTAGGGTAGACAAACAAGATAACAATAATCTCTTGTATGGGTAGAAAAAGTAAAGGGGTGACAACACAATGATTTACCCAAAGGTAGTTATAATCATTGAGAAATGTAGGTGGGATGGTGAATAATGATTTGCCCATAAGTGATTATAATCATTGGAACCCAATAATGGTAAACATGATTGACTTGGATGATGATAATTTGATATTGAGGATAAAGATGAATTGGGAAAACCTACTAGTAGGGAGATGCTCGTTCAAACTAAATAAAGGTTAAAATTCATTCATGGTTAATTACTCTATTTGGGATATGATTGGGATTGAATCAAAATGTTGGTGTCATAGAAATATTGATGTTACCATTACTAAATAGACGTCTTGAAGCTAAGATTTGTTTTAGCATGTGTCGATAGGCATCATGGTATAACATCATGAGGACTTGGCCGAAATATGCATAAGGACTGACTCCTGAAATTCTATACTCATTAGAAAACAATGCACCAATGATAAAAACCATGATGAAAATGTAAACACATGACTCTAGATGGATTCAAGTGTAAGTGTGGGTAAGGAATCACTCAATGAATGCACATAGATTGAGTCAAGGCAATAATATGGAAATCAAATAAATAGGTACATAAACAAAACAACAAAGAAACAAACAAATTTATTTAAGCCATATGAAAATTGCCAAATAGTCAACAACTTAACAAAATAATAGAATAGGGGAATAGAAGAAAAATAAGGAGGTGGCCGAGCTATCTCCATATGCACTAAGCAAGTGGATGCTACCTACATAGTTCCATGGATGTAATATCCAACAAAAAATTTAGGCCAAATGTAGTTCTCCCAAGAAATAGGAAGAAAATGATAACTGATGAAAACAAACAAATTAGATGTGATAGAAGAATAGGAATGGTCTTGTAAAATGGCAAGTACATGGGAGAAAAGGCCAAAATAGATAGGAAATCTAAGTGACAAGTTATTTTCTTATAACTTAGTAAGGGTTCCCAGAATCCTTAAGGCAAAGAAGTGGTCAATGTTTTTTGGTTTTTTGCTAACGATTTTACAAATGTTTTTTTTGGAATTTTGGAGTATCTCAACTCACTCAACTCAATTAAGGATGAGAAAATAATAAAATGGTTCAAGCTCACAAAATGATGAGGGTGATACTTACGTTTCTCAAAAAATGATGAGAACATAGCTTAGTTTGCTCACAAAATAGAAAAAATGTAGCTTACAATGCTCACAAAATAATGAGAGTGTAGCTTAGGGTGCTCATAAAATGGTGAGAGTGTAGCTTAGGGTGCTTGCAAAATGATGAGAGTGTAGCTTAGGGTGAATAAGCTGACCTCAAAATGTATTGAGTGTTTCCTACATAGTCCCAGAATAAGACCTCAAGTCACTATAGTTCTGCTTGACAACAAATTTTTTTGACTAATATAGCAGTCAATTCAAACAAAATAGGCATATTTGGTATAAAGGCATAGTAAAACATAAAAAAATGGCAAGTTGGTACATCAAGGCTCAAGAAACAAATATTACCCCTAGTTTGCCCATAGGAAGTTATAACTATGACACAATGACATATATTAATGGTATGAATTTGCCCATAGGTGGTTATAATTAGTAGCAAGATCAAGGATAATAAAAAAACAAAAAATGAAGGGTATAACTGTAAAAACTTCTATCATACTAATCCAAATTACTATATCTAAAATGATTGAAACAACTACTGAAATGGATCAGATTCATTAGTGCCGAAGATGTGCAACTAATGGCAAAACCAAGGTCAAACAAATTAGGTAGATAGGATGAAAAGCATGCTTGGTTGATAGAATGGAATAGTAAAATGGATAAGTAATAGGTTAAGAGGAATGATAAGAATGATATCTATACAAAGAAGAAAAGTGATAAAGTGGTACAATTGGAATAGTCCTTATAGAAAATACACCATAGTACTCAAGTCTAGTACCACTTGAGGTGAATAATATTTATTGGCTCAAGAAGTTCATCTCCATCTAGTGTGGTGAGTTTATATTCTCTAGTTCCATAATTTTCAATAATGATGAAAGGCCCTATCTAGTTTCATTTGAATTTACCTTTATGCTTCTTCTCTGCCATGGTATTCTTTTGGTTTTCTTTAAGAACAAGATCACTAATTTCAAATGTTTTATACTTGAAACATCAATTTTAGTGGCTTTTGAGTCGGTTCTGATATGCCTAAGGATTTTTGAGTGTAGATATGTGTTTTTCATCAAGTAGGTTTAGCTCTTGTTGGTGAAATATTCGATATTCATGATCATCTAGGACATACTTAAAAGATATCTACAATGAAGGTAACTCAACCTCAATGGGAAGGATAGCTTCTGTACCATAAATAAGTGAGTATGGAGTGGCTCCTATAGGTGTATAGTGATTGGTATGATATTCCCAAAGGGAATGAAATATCTAAAGGTGTCAATCATGATCAACATCATTGACAATATTTTTGAGAATGTTGACAATGGTTTTGTTCAATGATTTAGCCTGGCCATTACCTTGATGGTAATTTGCTATAGGAAAATGTTGTGTGATGTTATATTTAGAACATACCTTGTCAACATACTTATTATTGAATGATCCTCCATTATCAGATATAGTGTCAGAGGGGATATCATAGTGGCAAATGAGATGGTTGAAAATGAACTTAGAAGTTTGCTTTCCAGTCACGTAAGTGAGGGGTATAGCTTCAATCCACTTAGTGATATATCTAGTGGTAGTAAAAATATGTTTATGTCTATCTGATGAGGTGGGATTGATATTCTCAATGAGGTTGAGGCCCCATGTGGAAAATGGCCATGGTATCAATATTGGTTTTAGAGTCTTTATTGGGGCATGAATCAAATTGGCATGCCATTGACATTTGTCACACTTTTTCACATATGCAGCTACATCTGCATCCATCATGGGCCAATAATAAATAACACACAAGATATTTTTAGATAATTTGACCCCACTAGTGTGGGCTCCACATACCCCTTTGTGAACTTCTCGTAATGCTAGTGTAGATTCTACTAAAGTTAAACAACAAAGTAGAGTTCCATCAAAACTACAGTGGTAGAGGGTTGATCCAAGTAGGGTATAATGAGTGGAGTGATGAATAAAGGCTTTGGTTTGTTTATGGGATAGATTAGGTGGTAAAAATTAGTCATGAAGGTGGTTGTAAAGATCTAAGTACCAGATAGAATTAGGACCAACAATATCAGAAATCATGGCAACAGTTGAAGGTTCATGAGCTGGTGCAAAAAAATTCTTGAAGAGGAATTGATACTCTCTAGCTTTGTCTATTTGTCAAATCAAAGATCCAATAGTGGCCATAGCATCTGTAGTTCTATTACTTGCCCTTGGTATATGTTCAAACTAAATGTCAACAATCTTCTATTTTAGAGTGTCAACCATAACTTTATAAGGAACCAGCTTTTCATCTTTAATCTAAAAATGGTTTGTTACCTAGTTAATGATTAATTGAGAATCACCATAAATCTTGAGATGAGATATTTTCTAATGTAATACTTATGAAAGTCTTGCAACAAGTGATTCATACATGGCCATGTTGTTTGTACAAGGAAAGCTAATTTTGAAAGACTTGGGAATTAGATCCCCTTATGGTGTCATAAATAGGAGGGTTGCCCCTGATCCATGTGTAGTAAATGATCCATGAAAATACATATTATAGTGCTACTCCTCAAGAGGTGTGTCAATGATGTTCATTATGTATTCATCAAGAAACTGGAATGTGAGTGGCTCTATGTCTATAAGGGGTGCTTTAGCAAGATGATCTGTAATAACTTACCCCTTGATGGATTTTTGATTGATGTATTCGATGTTAAAATCACTAAGAAGCACAATTAATTTGGCCATTCTACCTTGTAAAGATATTTTAGATAGTATATACTTGAGTGGATCTACTTTTGAAATGACCATGGTCTTATTGTTCAACATGTAATGGTGTAGTTTCTAAGCTGTGAAGAGCATGGATAAATAAGCTTTTTCAATGGGTGTATAGTTGTGTTCAAACATGACCAATGTACGACTTAAGTATTAGATGACATGATATTTTCTATTTTCATCATGTTGAGCTAGAAGTGCCCCCAAAGAATTATTTGTAGTTGATAAGTACAACAAAATGGTTTTCCTAACATAAGGGGTAACAAAATATGCATATTTGCTAGGTAATCTTGTAGCTGTTAAAAAGCTATTTATCAATGATTATCCTAGTGGAATGAAACTCCCTTATTTATAATATGTGTAAATGTATGACACTTATATGCTAACTAAGATATGAAGCATCAAATTGACTGGATCTTGCCCTGTAAACTATAGAGCTACTTCAAATTGATTAGTGGTGGTATTTCTATTATAGCTTGGATTTTTATTGGATCAAATTCAATGCCCCTAAAAGACATGATGAAGCCAAGTAATTTTCCTAATTTTAATCCAAATAAACATTTATTTGGATTCAATTAGACATGTACTCATGTATTTTTTCAAATATTCTACATAACATTGTTGGATGGTTGACCCTGGTTTTTGATTTGCCTAGTATGTCATCGACATAGTATTCAATAGTATCATACATCATATCATGGAATATGATGGTCATGTCTCTTTTATAGGTGGATCCAATGTTCTTAAGACCAAATGACATAACTTGATAACATAATGTTCCCCATGGAGTGGTGAATGCTATCTTGTGTTGATCTTCTAGTGCTATTTTGATCTGGTTATATCCTAAAAAGCCATCCATGAGTGAAAGTATTTCATAACCCACTATGGAGTCAATGATCATGTAAATATTAGGCAATGAAAAGTTATCCTTAGGGAAATCTTTGTTTATGTCTAAAAAATCAGTGAAGATTTTGATTCCTTCAAGTTTTTTGTTAACAAGTAGAACATTAGATATCTATTCTGAGTAGTCAATGGATCAAATACATCCTAATTCTAAGAATTTTTCCAACCATTTCATTAATAATAAAAAAATATGAGGATGCATCTTATGTAAATTTTTCTTAATTGGTTGGGCATCAAGATTTACCACAATTTGATTTAAAACCAAGGCGGGGTCCAAACCTGAGATGTCAAAATAAGCCCATGCAAATATATCTACAAAATCTCTTAATAAAGCTGTAAAGACTTCATGTTCCTCATCAGTGAGGGATGCACCTAATTTTATCCATTTTAGGTCTGATAGAGTCTTGAAGTTTACCTCTATTTTATCTTTGACTAGAAGGGTCAAGCCATCTTCTAGGATAGTTGGCAAAGATTTGAACTATTGGACTATATCAGGGTCTTCTGTTAGGACTTGCTCTTCAACTTCTCCTAGGCATGATGAATCTGAGTCCCCTAATGGGAGATCTAACCATGTGACAAAATAGTCAAAAATTCTTGAAGAATTTTATCAAATACTTGTTGTTGTTCAAAACTAAACTTAGATCCATAGGCAAGTTCATTATTGGTGGCCTACTGGTCTAAATTTGAAGAAGAATGAAAACCCCCATCTAATGGTGCCTGAAATAGGTTTTCACCACTATAATGGACTTTATCTTTACTTTTTCTCTAGTTAAAAAGTGCCTCAAAGAGGTTTTCACTTTGGGACCTTAATATTTTACTTATTTGTTTTTGGCTAAGGGTGTTCACCCGCTCTCTAAAATAGGCTTCAAGATCTAATGTGATTGAGAATCTTGATTTATGATCTCCCAAAGGAACATTGTCTCTAAGTCCTAGAAAATCATAGAATGTCTCATCATTCTAAAACTCATCAATCGATAAATTGGATTCTTATTGGTCCCAATCTATCAGTTGGAGATAGTATAATGGCAATGGGTTATGACAAATGATTGGGGTAAGGGTACAAATGGAATGAGGTTTAATAGGTTAGTCTCAGCTAGGTGATCAAAGATGAGGTTTAAATTAAGGGATTTAGGCTTGATTTTATAGGCTTTCAAATCCTTTATAATGGTTTAAATCTAACCATGGTTGATTTTATTAAGTTTGACATATTCCTAGGATATTATTTTAGATATTTGGCTCAATTTCAGCATTATAACACTAGGCTTTTAGCTTCATGAATCTATTCCTACATTATAACTCTAGTTTGATTGAGATCCATAAATGAAGGGCTCTAGGCTTACTTTTATAGGCTTTGAATCCCTTGGAATGGGTTAAATATGACCATGATTGAGTTTATTAACTTTAGTTGAGTTTTTCAAGAAACCTCAGTAGCACCCTTGCTATTTTGTGAGCTTGAACCATTTTAGTATCTTTTCATCCTCAATTGAGTTGAGATACTCCAAAATTCCAAAAAAAACATTTGTAAAATTGTTAGCAAAAAACCAAAAACATTAACCACTTCTTTACCTTATGGATTTTGGGAACCCTTACTAAGTTACAAGCAAATCACTTGTCACTTAGTCTCCCCATCCTTTTTGGCCTTTTCTCCCACACACTTACCATTTTTCAAGACCATTTATATTCTTATATCACATCTATTTTGTTTGTTTTCATCAGTTATGATTTTCTTCCCATTTTCCAGGAGAACTACATTTGGCTTGAAGTTTTTTTGTAGATTACATCTATGGAACTATGTAGGTAGTGTCTACTTGCCTAGTGTATATGGAGATAACTCGACCACCCACTTCCTTTTATTCTATTCCCTCATTATATTAGTTTGTTAAGTTGTCACCTATTTTCTAGGGGTAATGTTTTTATCACTTAAATAAATTTGTTTATTTATTTGTTTGTTATTTTGTTTGTGTGCCTGTTTGTTTGCTTTTTGTACTGTTACCTTGATTCAGTCTATGTGCATTCATTAGGTGATTTTTTTCCCACACTTACACTTAAATCTATCCATATTCATGTGTTTACATTGTCATCATGGTTTTTATCATTGGTAAATTATTTTATAGTGAGTATTAGATTTCAAGAGTCAGTCTTTATGCATATTTTAGCCAAGTCCTCATGATGTTATACCATGATGCCTACCGACACATGCTATAATAAACCTCAACTTTAGGATGCCTATTCAACAATGGTGGCATCAACATTTATTTAGAACTGACATTTTTATTCAATACCAATCATATCCCAAATATATTAATTAACCATGAATGAATTTTAACCTTTGTTTAGTTTAGATGAGCATTTCCCTATTAGCAAGTTGTCCCAATTCATCTTTATCCTCGATATTAGATTATCATCATCATCAGCCAATTCAATCATGTTTGCCATTATCAGGGTCCAATGATTATAATCACCTATGGAAAAATCATTGTATGCCATCTCACCTACATTTATCAATGATTATAATTGCCTTTGGGTAAATCATTATGTCATCACCCATTTACTTTTTCTGCCCATACAAGGGCTTATTGTTATCTTATTTGTCTATCCTGACTAGGGTAGCTCTATATTTTTAATTATTATAACCACTTTTGGGAAAATCATTATGTTTTCATGTCACATTTCCACCTATGCTTATAACCACCTTTGGGCAAACCATTGTAGACCATCCCACTTGCATTCTCGATGATTTTGACTCCTTTTTCAATATCATTGTGTTCACATCCCATAATTTTCATTTATTTGGTCCCCTCCTCTCCATTCTTTCTTTTGAGGGACCTCTTGCTGACCTTTTCTTATGCCAGCCATTCCCTCAAGGGGGAATCATATAGTTAGTTCATCATCATTGAATTTGTAGGCATGCAAGACATTTTCATTCTTTGAGAAGATGTTACTATGCTTATATCTTGCAACACCTTCACAAATAGGGGCAAACTATAAACACTTAAATTTAGCCATCAATGGCTTCATATCCATATTTAGATCAGTTATTGCCAATAATTGAATACCTAGCTCAAGAATTTATATTAGTCTCAAATTTTGCTTCATAACCTCACATTAAATCAATTTTTCCTATTAAATCAATTAAACAAGGTAAATACACACATTGAATTAATCAAAATCAAATAAATGACCAAATGCCTAAAAAAATTTAATTAACTTATACACCCTAATCAAAATCAATTAACAAGTTAAATCAATTTCAAATCTTAATTGATTTCACCCATGAGCTAGTAAATCAATTAAATCAATTACTAAAAAGGAAATTCAAGATGATCTTACCTTTGTGAGTTATCACTTTTAGAAAATATCTAAAAGAATATCCTAGGAATATGCTAAACTCAATCAAAGTTAATAAACTCAACCATGGTTGCGATTTGTCACTTTTGAAAAATATCTAAAAAAATATCCTAAAAATATGTCAAACTCAACCAAAGTTAATAAAATGAATCATGGTCAAATTTAACCCATTCCAAGGGATTTGAAAGCCTATGAAAGCAAGTCTAGAGCCCTTCATTTAGAGAGCTCAATCAAAGTAGAGTTATAATGCAGGAATAGATTCATGAAGCTAAAAGCCTAGTGTTATAATGTTGAAATTAAGCCAAGATATCAATAAATCCAAGCATTTAATAATGGTGCATAGAGGAGATGATGTTGGCCATATGTCATTGATGAAGACTTCTTATGCATAAACAGAGCAAGCTAATGAAAAAATCATTTAGAGCTCTTAAGGAAGGTAAAGATTATTGTTATTTGCATTTTAGTTGGGTTTTAAATTGTTGTTTATTCATTAAGCTCCCACTAAGATCTAGGCTTAGAGATGTTAGTATGTTAGTGTGTTGATTTCATAGTTTTAAGGACTAACACTTGATCTAACCTCCTCTCTTTGTCAAATTCCTTGATCATAAATACCATGCCTAGTGAGACATTTATGATTAAAGAATTTGATAAAGAGAGAAGGTTAGATGAAGTGTTAGTCCATAAAACCATGAAATCAACACGCTAACATACTAACATCTCTAAGCCTAGATCCTAGGGGGATCTTACTAAACAAATAATTAAAAACCCAATTAAAATGCAAAGAACAATAATCTTTACCTTCCTTGAGAGATTCAAATGATTTATTCATTGGCTTGATTGGTTTATGTATAAGAAGTCTTCATCAATGACATATGACTAGCATCATATCTATACACCATTTTTGAATGCTTGGTTTGATTGATATCTTGGTTCAATTTCAATATTATAACACTAGGCTTTTAGCTTCGTGAATCTATTCCTACATTATAACTATACTTTTATTGAGCTCCCTAAATTAAGGGCTCTAGGATTGCTTTTATAGGCTTTCAAATCCCTTAGAATGGCTTAAATCTAACCAAAGTTGAGTTTATTAACTTTGGTTGAGTTTGGCATATTCCTAGGATATTCTTTTAGATATTTTCCAAAAGTGACAACTCACAAACATGGTTGAGTTTATTAACTTTGATTGAGTTTGGCATATTCTTGGGATATTCTTTTAGATATTTTCTAAAAGTGAGAACTCACAGAGGTAAGATGCTCTTGAATTTTCTTTTAGTAATTGATTTATTAATTTATTAGCTCATGGGTGAACTCAATTACAATTTGAAATTGATTTAACTTGCTAATTGATTTTGATTAGGGTGTGCAAGTTAATTTTTTTTTAGGCATTTGATCATTTGTTTAATTTTGATTAATTCAATGTGTGTATTTGCCTTGTTTAATTGATTTCATAGGCCAAATTGATTTAATGCAAGTTTATAAAGCTAAATTTGAGACGAATAGAAATTCTTGGGCTAGGTATTCAATGATTGGCAAGAATTAGTCTAAAGTCAGATATGAAGTCATTGATGGCCAAATTTAGGTGTTTACATGTCATACTATCCAAGAGCTAAAATAAATACAATAAAAATTAGGTAAGGTAGTCTAAGATTATGATCACAAATTTCTTGATGTAATGAACATAGTAGACTTTCTATTTTAGGATAAAAATAAGGATGCATGGTTTTTATGATGATTTAAAACTCATATTAGATCTGAAAAATTTCAAACACAATTTAATAACAAGGTAGATGCTTAGGCAACCATGCTTCATGTGGATTAGATATAGGATTATGGGGATACATTGAAAACCTACTATGAAAAATGATGCAAATATATATGTTGTGTTGCATAATATGGATAAGTTCCATGAAAGGAATAGGCCCATGCTGGGCCTCTGGTGTATGGAATGTAGAAAATAAGGGAGCCAAATAAATTATTTCCTAAAATTTATGATACAATTTTGTGAAATATGTCATGGAGTATGGCATGTAACTATGAAATTTCATTTATTATAACAATAAATTCAACAACCTTAGACTTTTTACTATAAATTTGATAATTCACATAATCATGATGACAAGAATTTCCAAAAACTTTGATAATTATAGGAACACATCATAAAGAATGTCTTTGCAGTAGTAACACAATATATTACCTTTATTAAGCCATGGATTTTAGGCCTGGATTTAGAGACAAAATCTACAATGTAGATTATTCCTAGATGGATGTCAATCTCACTTTAGTACCAACCATAGGATCTCATAGTTTAAACACCATAGTGTCTTAGTACCAAGTGAGATGAACTTCCCTATCTCCTAATTATCAACAACCTTAGAAATCCATGCCACCTAAAAAATAGCAATTAGGATGGGCCCTGTATTCTCTTTAAGGAATATACAAGGGATATGATGGTTAGAAATAATAGGGTTGGGGTCATCCTTAGAAGAAAACAAGATATGTGGGTCGACAATGGTTGGGTTTGGATTTAAAAAAAAATATAAGGTAGATATAGAGGAGGCTACTAAGGTGGATATAAAGAGGAAATAAAAAACAAGATAAATGAAAAGGGCATCAAATGATCATCTGCTACCTGTGTGGGAAGTATAACCACTTCACAAAGAATTTCCTAGTTAATCCTTCAAGGTAGATGTACTACATTTATTGTAGAGTGTCAGGATAAAACCATGTTGAATATTATCCAACACTATAGAAATAAAGGAAAGAGAAAAATGTGAAAATGTGAACATGATAATTTTTCACCCCAAGATATATGCAAGTGAAAGTGAAATTGATCTACAAAACAATCTTATCTCGAAGAAGATAAATAAACTAACTGTATCACTAACAATACATTGATAAGTGGGGTCATGACCAATATGGATTTGGTAAACCATCCTAATAGATATATTACCATATGACATGGATATAGAGGGTTACAAAGCTGATACTCAAGTAACACCACACAATAACCCTAGCTAGGTCTTGGTATTTCAAATCAATAACAAAGTAAAGTAAATCTAATCTAGTGCTCAAAAAAGCTTGCGACATAAATGGGGGATAAACATAAATCATAAACATGAAAATATGAAATATACTCAAGTCAATGTAGAGGTAACCCTAATCAAGGAGAGACAATACATTCATTAACCAATATGTATACAAATCTATCTACTAACAAAAGAGACATAAGAATTAGGAATACTTACCTTGAAGATAAGCCCATCGAGCCTCAACCTATCCCTTGGATAATGATCTTTGAAAGAGGTTTTTGTGTATTTTTGAAGAAACTAAGGATGGATAATGGACTATATTCTAGCTAAGGACCTCTTAGATAATCTTAAGCCTTCAAAAGCCAAAGTTTCTCTTCCAAGAAGTATAAAACCCTAAATAATGACTCCTCAAGTAGAATGGTAGATAAGCAGATAAATAAGTGAAAATGATTGATTCTCTCTATTAGAAATGGTATAAAAGATGTGTATGTATATCCTAATTTAACCCTAAATCCTTTTGGAGTTTTAGCAAATATAGTCGACCCAGTTGACCTAATTAGTTAGGAAATAAGAGTAGTTAGGTCTAGTACTAAGTTAGTTGGGCTAACTTAGTCCTATAATGTGCTTAATTCTCATAATTAAGATGACCTAATCGAATGCATTCGATAAGGTAGTAAAAGGGGTTTTGGCTTGAGAAAGGGATATTTGAGGTGGTGAATAGTTTAGAGAAGAGTGTAGGGAGGTGTTAAATCTTAGGGAAACATACAGGAGAGGTTTATATTAGATTTAGGTGAAAGTATATGGAACAAAAATATTGCAAAGCACTCAAGGCTTTCCCACCTCTTTATAGTTTCAAACTTTAAGGTATGCACTTAGATAGGTTGAGACTCGATGCGTACTTGTAAGAGAGAAAGCATCAATAATTGATAAAGTTTTAAAAATATTATGTGTATATATATGCCCTACTCAAACATGATGTGTCACATAGTTGTAACATGAGATGGTGCTTCAAGAAAAGAACATATCAACAAAAACATTGAGGTAAATAAATTATAGTATAAATTAATAACTAAAATGATAAATAATAAAATAACTAAAATAAACAAGTAATATATGCATACCTTGACTTTCCTTTATTATTGAATGTTTGTCTATTATGTTTTTAATTTTGATAGTGGAGGGTGCAGAGATTGATTTGGACAAAGCCTAAGGATACAAAACTTAAAGAGTAAAAATAAACAAACATAAGAAAGTTAAAAAATTGAAATGTCTATGCATGATGTACTTTGAAATTTGGGAAGCTAGGGTGATAAATTCTAAGGTAGAACCAAAATTACCAATCCAAAACTACAGTAAATCAAGTAACTAAAAAGCCATGGTTATGAAATGATAAAAAAACTCAAACAAAAAACATTCTTTAGGTAAGAAAAGTGACAAACTAAATCAAACCAAGGACACGTAAAAAGAGTATGATAAGTCTAACATCAATGTGTAAAGGAGTAACAAGACAAAATTTAGACAAAGATGGTGAAGAAACATAAAGTAAGACAAAATTGATGAGTGAGAAGTAACAATCCAAATTCAATCATCAATTGAAAAAGTATATAAATTAAACACAACATTGGTGAGTGAGAAGTAAACAATCCAAACTAACTCAAAAATTCAAAAAGTATAAAATGGAGAAATAGACAGTTTTCTGCAAAAAAGAATGATAAGTAATGTTATAAATTTTTGAATGAAACCAAGGAAATTATAGAAATGTAAGGCAATGGTGTAAAGAAAATAATCCATAGTCACTCAATCATATTTTTTTATTCTAAAGATAGATTAAATAAAAATAAGTAGTGCTAACATGTTATAAGAGGTGAAGAAGAGGGAATACATAATTTGGGAAATAGATTTAGAGTCAAACTTGCTTATCAAGGGGGGAATGAAATGGGTGGTGGGGGAGATGTAGGTAAAGTCAAGGTAGAGAAACTCATTATCAAAGTGAAGACACTAAAAATAAGTTTTTTAAAATAAGAGGACTTTAGACATTAAGGACTCTGAAGGACTTATCCTAACCACACCAATATTGGGTTATCAAATGAATTATGAATATCATCCCATCAAGGGTATATGAATGAAAAGTAAAATGGACCTACCTTCTCACAACCTGTTCCCCACTCATTAAGACCCCTTATAGAGTCATAATTATACTTTGAAGATTGGGTACTTGTGTGAGAAAATAGGCAATGATATAGATAATTTTGAATTCCCCTATTCCAATCTACTAGCCTACCATACCCCCATAGACCACAACTCTATTATGAGGCCAACTATGGAGTTTTATCTTTGATTAAGAATAGGAGATGTGCTATGAGTCACATATTTTTGTATGATGATGAATTTTTTATTTTATATTGGCTTTTGATCATTGCATTTTTTTAATGATTTGGATTTTAGATTTTTGATGGCATTTTCTATTCCTCCTCCATACAGATTTATATAACCAAACATGGGTGTTAGAAATGAATATCATTTGAAAAATTTAAACTTGGTTGATAATAAAGAGGACTTAAATAATGTGGTGTCTAAGAGCCTTGTTTATTCATGTGAAATAAAAATTTTATCTTGACTTTGACCTTGTTTTATCTAAAGTGGATTGAAATAAAGAGAGATAAAGGGAAATGAACATGAAACAATTTGAATTACCTCAAATTGAAAAATTAAATCTCAATGTGAAAGGGATAAAATGATAGGTAAGGATGAGTCCTTATCATAAGAATGTATGTAAGGGTAGGGAAACATGCTAACATAGTTTGTTGTGCAAGTTTTATCCACAAAATAAATAAAAACCAAGGTTGAGAATATGAAATCACAAACTCTTAACCATTTAAAATAACCTTCTAAAAAGAATACTTGGTTTGTAAAAGGTTTGAATGATTATATATATTTTATAAGAGGTGTCTAGTATTATCCATGGTATTACACTACAAATCATAAAACATAAACCTAAGTAGGTGTAAAATGTGAAAATAGTATCTTTGAGGAATGACTAGTTCTATCCATGGTCTTACACTACACCAAAAGAAAGAATAAAAAGGTTTGCAAAATAATAAACTTAATATCAAAGGAAAAATACATGAAAAATGAATGTATGAAAGAAAAAGGTAATCATGAAGAAAATTGGGTCCTATCCATGGTATTAAAATACAACTCATGAATTAAATGAAAGGAATGAATAGAAACCAAAGGACCAAATAAGGAGACTAAGGTCTATGTATAGAATAAACTATTGAAAAAGTGACATTAATGGAGAATTCATATGAGAAGTGTTAGTAGGACAATATATAGAATTATAAAAAGAAGGGAGATATTTAAGAAATATGTTTCTTCAAAAATTATGCCTTAGTGGGTTCTTTGAAAACATGGCCTTTGTTAGTTTGTAGACGATAAATACTAGGACCAAAAATGTCTTTTACTAAGGTCCCCACCATTTTTGGGCATATTTACCTTCTTTTTTATGTGTATAATCTAATTTGAGAATTAAGTCACCAATATTAAATGTCTGAACTTTGACCTTTTTGTTATATTGTTTAGTAATGTGAGCCTTGTATTGGCAGTTATGTTGAAAAGTAGCCAAGCAATGTTCATCAATAAAGTCTAAAGTATGAAGATGAGCTTCACATAATTTTTCATCAAGAATTATGCCATGGAAAGATATACATAAATATGGGAGTTTAGATTCTAATGGTAATAAAGATTTAGAACCATATATTATTGAGAATGACATTGCCCTAGTGGCAGTACACATACTAGTATGGTAAACCTAAAGTGTAGGATATAGATGAAGGTGCCAATTAGTATGAGTTTATCGAATAGTATTTTGTAAATTTTTATTTAGAATTTTGTTAGTAGCCTCTACTTGGTCATTACATTAAGGATGGTAAGGTGTGGAAAATTTGTGGAAAATTTTAAATTTAGTACATAATTGTTTCATGTCTTTTTTTTTTAGAAATTTCCACCATTGTTAGAGATGATGGTAAGGGGAAATAAAAAATAAAAATGATTTGGTTAAGGATAAAATTTGATATAGTGGTTCATGTGGCATTAATAAGAGGAATGGCTTCTACCTAATATTTAGTAATAGTAATGATAAAGACATGGTCATCTTATGACTAACATAATTTACCAATGATGTCAATCCCCACATAGATAATGGCCAAGGAGACTCTACTATTTGGAGTTCAGCTAGTGGTGAGTGGATTAGATCATCATGAAGTTGACAAGGATTACACTTTTTGGAAAAATTAATAGCATCTTTTTCTAGAGTAGGTCAAAAGTAACCCATAGGCAAATATTTGTGGCTTGTAGCATGCCCACTATAGTGATCACCATAAATTCCCCCATGTGATTGTTATAGGATAGTAGGAACCTATTCTTACATTATGCGATAGAGTAGGGTTCTTTTTACATTATGGTAGTAAAGGGTGTTGTATCAAATGACATATTTGAAATCTTGTTTATGTATTCAAGTCTTTTCATGAGAATCTATGTCTGGAGGTTAAGTTTGATCTTCAAGAAATAGGATTATGTGTTAATACCAAGGGCTTTGTCAAATATTGACAACCTTAATGTGACAAAGTAATGAATCATTTATTTTAACAGAATAAGGTGATTTTATGATTTGGATAAGAAATTGGAAATCATTAAGTATTTGATGAGGGTGAAATAGAGATGATGATAAAGCAAGAGAATTAGCTATGGTATTTTGATCTCTTGGAATTGGTTTAATGGTAAAATAACCAAATTATTTGGAAAGTGTAGTATCCATTTGATGATATGTTATTAAATTTTCACTTTTACATTGATAATCATCATTCACTTGGTGACAGATAAGTTATGAGTCACATAAAGTTTGTAAATATGGGATATCTAAGTCAAGTGTAACTTTCATGCCTAATATTAGATCTTCATATTTGGCCATGTTATTAGTGACAATAAATGTTAATAAAAATGATCAAGGTACGATCTTTCCATGTGTATTTGTTAGAATACATCTTGCCCTAGCTCCTTAGAGGCATATGGATCCATCAAAGTGGAGAGTCCATGTGTCTTCATATAAGTCAATGGTAATTTTAGGTAGTTATTTGATAACTATTTTAGGTTTAGTAGTATTAGGAGTGATATTAGTATCTTCTTAATTATTTTCTTCTAGATCAACATTGAAATTAAGGAAATGATCTTTGAGAGAGATAACTTGGTTAAGACCTTAAATATAAAGAATGTTGTCATTAGGGATGTTATATTAATGGTGATTTGTGGTTGGTAAAGGTGCTTCTACAAGTTAGTTGGTGATGATTTTGTCCTTTGATAGATTTTTGTGTAATAATTCAAAGTTTAAATTCCATCAATAGGACCATCTATTTGCCAATTTTATCTCCAGGTAAGAATGATTTGGAGAAAAAATGATGAATTATATCAGAATGAACAATGACATAAGTGGTATTGTAGAGCATATAATGATGGAGATTTTTACCTAAAAAATAGATAAGAAGGAAATCACATTCTACTTTGGTATAACATTTTTCATAATAAATAAGTCCACAAGTGATGTAATATATAACATACTCTCTAACAGTATCATCTTGTTAGATAAGCATTGCCCTGACTGATATGGGGGTATAGGAGGTATATAAAATTAATGGATGATCATTTTAAGCTAATCAAAATTTAGGAGGATGGATTAAAGATTCATTCATGTCATCAAAATATTTTTGGAATGAATATGTCCATTCTAAAGCATTACCTTTTTTGAGAATTGAATTAATTAAATATATGTAATAAGCCATTTTTGGGATGAATCGTTAAATTAACCCAAGTTTTTCAAGGTAAGTACATATGTTGGGAATGGAGTGAGGAATAACCATGTTGATGATATCATTTATTTTTATCGGATCAACATCAATACCTTGAAGAAAGACTAAGAAGCCTAGGAGTTTTCCAGATGTAAATCCAAACACATATTTGTATGGGTTAATTCTAACTTTATATTTGATTAGTTGATAAAAAATAATAGCTAGATCAGTGAGGTTCATTATACGAATTTTAGATTTGGTAATGAGACAATCAACATAGGTTTCCACTATCTTGTGTATAAGATCATGGAAAATGTGGGTCATTACATGTTGATAAGTTAATTTGACATTTTAAAGACTGAAAGGTATTTTAACATAATAATAGGTGCCCTGCTCGATTGGAAATGTTGTTTTTATGTTAGTATTCATGAGCTATGTGAATTTGGTTATAGCTTGATAAACCATCCATAAGTGATAGAATTTCATATCCAATGGTGTAATCAACTATAACATCTTTTAAAGGTGAGGGAAAGTTGTCTTTTGGACATGCCAAGTTAAGATTTTAAAAATCAATAAATATACGAATAACCATGGTGACATTTTTATGAATGATTATGATGTTTGACACCCATTTTGAGTAGTCAACATGTTTAATGAATTTGGCATCCAAAATATTAATGATTTCTTTGTGACATAAGATATAAATTTTAGGTGGAAATTTTCATTATTTTTGTCTAATAGGTTTGGATTCTAGGTAAGTGATGATATTATGTATGATGATGCTAGGATCAATACCTGACATATCTTCATAGGACCCAATAAATGTTTTATGATACTTATAAAAGAATAATCTAAAGTTAGCATGCTCTGTTGGAGTGAGTTCTTTAGAAATAATAATAAGCCGAGGACATGTTGGTGTAGCATATTATATTTTTGTGGTTTATTCAATGAGAATAACATTTTCTTCTTAGAAATGATATGGATCATGAGGAAGAGAAGAAATAGGATTTGTTTTAGGATCCACACTAGCCATGAAATTATTAAAACAAGGAGCTTTTCATGTGAAGTTACCAAGTTTATGATGGTGTCAAAGAAGATGAGGTTCTCTAGCATGGAGTAGTTAAAGTATAACTTCATCAATAGGAAAAATGGGTAATGGTATATAGTATTTGACATCTACTTTTAGATGAATGATTTTATTTCCATTATGATCATATTCAAAATGTATTTTTCATACATCTGTGGCTTTAGTGTCTAAGGTAATTTTGGGTGTAAGTTTGATTTGAGGAGTATGAGGTTGAGTTGGGTCAACTGGATTGGTGATACATGTGTTAGTTTGTATTATAGATAAACCTTTAGTTGGATTGGTGTGGATAGCCTCAATAATATGAATGAAAGGAATATGTTTTATAATTTTTGGTTATGAAGGAAGTGTAGAAGGTTTAGGGGTTGAGAGTTTTTCTAGTACCCATGGGGTGTTTAATAGTGGATAATTAATGGGAGATATATGGCCTTAAGGTTCTAATTCAATATCATTTGATATGTGAATGACTGGACATCATGGTTGAAGTCATGTATTTTGGTTAATGAATTTTGATAATGTTGTACATCTAAGTCTAGTGATTGATCTTGGGACATGATATAATTATCATTATATGTGTGGGAAATAATGCATGTATTTATTTCTAAGGGAGAATTAGAAGTGGATACACCTAAATCACTTAAATTTTGGGAAGAAATTATTAAAGGGTCTTGAAATAATTTGGACACTCCATAATCATCACATGTGAAATCATATTTTATGTAAGAAGCTTCATATGCATTATATAGAGGAGAAATTTTAATGATATCATCAATTGGAGGGATGGTATGATCACGTGGAATTAAAAAAGGAGGAAGCCACTCTAAAATTTAAAGAGGTAGTTTAGTGGTATTAAAAGTATTTTGTAAGTCATTAGGTTCATCATCATTAGGGTCAACAAGAGTGCCATGCAAATCTTGATTCATGTCAAAAAATTCAGGTACAGGTGCATTGTTAATGCATGGGGTGGTTGGAATTTGATAATGGGATTTGGGTTTTGGTAATTTTATACTCCATGGATTAGGATCATCCTAATGTTTGTAACATTGGACATTATTAATGAATTTAATACATTGACTACCTAAGGAGGCAATAACTCACATATGATGCATCCATGGGCGACCTAGGAGCATGTTGTAAGATAATGGTAAATCAAGAACCATGAGTTTAATAAGTATTGTCTTAGGTCCAATAGTGATTGGGATTCAAATACAACCAAGTGGTTTTTGATTTGTTTTATCAAATCCTCCACATGTGAAATGAGTTGGCTTGATATTATCTTTGGTATATCTAATCTATTGTATTAACCAAAGAGGTGACATTAATTCCTAATCCTTCATCTACTAAGACTTTTGGAATAAGGGTATTATTGATTATAATTTTAATAAAGAGGGGTGGATCATCGGATTGAAAGAGAATTTCATATTTAATCATGTCCTCTTTAATAAATTTTATGGAAGGTTTAGAAGAGATACAAATAGTTTTAATAATATGTACTTCTATAGGTGAAGGGTCTTTAGGAGGGTTTTCTAAATTAATGGATGGTGTTCTTTAATGTATTATAATTTTTGTATTATGAATTTATGATGATATGGAGAAGTACAAACTAAATCCATGAGGGGTATTTTACAAGGCATTGAATTGGGTTCTTCCAATAAATTTCAATGTGATTTAGAAGATGAAGCACCAACATGAAGTTTAGGAGGTATAATGTTTTTTTAAAGAATAGGAGAAGTAGATTGAGCTTCTAGTTGTTGGAGTTCTTCTTCTTTTGGTTTTGAATGTATGGTAGTGGTGGTATCTTTAAGTAGTTGGTCTTCAATTGATGATATTTTTGTTCAGTTATCGAATCTTTAAGAGCAAGTTTTCATCTATAGTTGACGTTGACTACATTCACATATTGGGAATTGGTAAAATATTGGTCATAATCGACATCAATTAAAAAAATATCCTAATGTGAATGTTATAGATTAGAAGTAGATAAAGTTTTTTGAGTTTTGAATGATGAAGGTTTGTAAACTATTTCTTTTGAGAGGTTTTAACATAATCATGATGACATAATTGGATCATAGTATTATGTTCAAATGTATCTTCTAACATAAAAAAGTAGCGAATTAGAGGAGTCCATGAAATGTTTCATGAGAATGACCTATATCAACATAGAACTAAAATAATTTTGTAGGGTCATACCATGAAGGTGAATCATTATCATAGGTGAAAGATTTAGAAAGAGATAAGAGTTGCTTCATTTGTTGGACTATTAATGGTGTATGAGAAGGAAGTGGATTATCCACTTTGACTACTCCTATTTTTATTTGAGGAGTATTGCTAGTAATCACATTAGTGGAATTTTGGAAAGATCCCTTGATAGATTTATGATTTGGCTCATAATATTTCATAAGAAAGTCTTGTCTTTTAGCTTAATCAATTGCATGATTTATATTTTGTGGAGAAAAATTTGGAACCTTATATTGCAATGAGGGTGTTAGTGCAACGATAAAGAGTTTGAATAGAGAATCATCGGTCATGTTATTATCTATTTTATGAGCCAAAGATTTCCACCATTTAGTAAAGTCATGGGCTGATTTAGAGGGTGATTTTTTAGTATTGATAAAATGACTAAGACAATTTTTAGGAAGGTCATTGTATTGAAATTATTTGACTAAGGCAATAACCAAATCTTCTAATTACCAAATAGAATGTTGAGGTAAGTGATTATACCATTCTAAGACATCTCCTATAAAAGTTTTGACTAAAAGTTTGGTGCTAACAAAGGTGTTTGTTTGAATCCATTTTTTGTAGAGATTACCAAATTCATTAAGAAAGGATGAGGATCTTTAGTTCCATAATATTTAATGGTTAGATAAATAATTACAATATAAATAGAAATGATGTATGGGGATAAAGTTTCATTTTGATATTTCAAAGTATCTTATTATACATAAGGGGTTGTGTAATGATATTTATATTGGCATCTCTAAGAGGAGAGGGATAAAATTTTGGTTAGTTTGAGGTAAAATAAGATAAGGTTTATTATTCATGTGTAATAGTTGTTTTTGTATGTGCATCATTTGAGATGTATTTATCATTTACATGCCATTCATTTATTGGACTATATGTGCAAGGATTTGAGTGGTATCTATTTGTGAATTTGGATTATTAGGATTTAAAGGGTGAAGGTTAGTGTTGGTACTAGGAGGAATATTGGTGTTGGTGGGAGGAGGAATATTATTTGTTAAGGGATTTCATATGAGGTTATTTGTTAAGGGATTTCATGTAGGGTTGTTTGTTAGGCTCATGTCAATTGCTCCTACAATGTATTAAGTTAGTTTGGATAGAGTGGTGTATTGAGAAGTGTGAAATAGATTTGAGCCATTAGTGTCATGATTTTGGGTAATTCTAACCATATTACAATCCATAGATGAAGGGTGAGAGAAAGTGCACCAAGAGTGAGTGCCCTCTTGGGTCATGAACATAAGAAGGAAATAACAACCTATGTATCATCTAAATGGATTAAGGATATTCAAGAAGATTTTAATAGGGGATTTCACGATGTTTAAAATAGGAATTTAAGAAGGATAAAAATGATGAGATTTGGACAAAGTTAGGGAAGTGCTAGATGGGATCAGCTAGATGGGGATTCAAAAGAGATAAAATGAGTCAACTAGAAAGTACACAATCAGCTAGATGGTATAGGGTTGATTAGATTGATTGTGTTATATAATAAGGTAAACATAACAAATTGTAATAAATAGATTCAAACAAGTTTATTATGTTCAATAATATGACAAACATAAGATATCTATGGGAAACTAAGTCAAATGAATATACCGTGTTATGTAAGAGGAAAAATAAAAGATCTCTATAGGGAATTGATTCAAACATATTGAATATGTTATGTACATAGGAAAATTTTGGAATGCCATAAATATAGATGACTAAGTAGTAATTTTTTAGGAAAATAATCTAAACACAGAGGCAACTAGGTCAATTAAGTTGATCTAGTTTCAATACATAACATAAACCTTGTAACAATGTTGGCTAATACAAGTTTTATAATAAAAATATAATTAGCAAATAATAAATAATAATACTTATGTGTAAATGACAATATAATAAGTTGATATTCCTATGTGTTTTAAATTAGATTATGTTTTAAAATGTGATAAGGCATTTGGCTTTACAAAGGAACTAAAAGAGGTAAGCTAAAGTTGGTTTCAGGTATGTTAAGGATGAAAGGGATTTGTATTGGTGATGGTATTGGGTTGGTACCAGGGCCTACCCCCTCAATTCACAATCCTATAGAGATAAGGGTGTTGGGTGATTTGATAGCTTATACCATAAACCACATATTTATACTCAGCCAAAAAATCAAGTTGATTTCCCCCTTGGTGATGAAATCTAAGCAGGTAGGCCTGGGTAGAAGTGTAGGAATACTTATTTGATATTTTTTGATTTGATAGTGTGCAAAGAAAGAAAGTGAATAGTCTAATAAATTAACCTTCATATTTATATTATGTGCACTAATCTAAGCAAGCAAGCAAGCAAATAAATTAAAGGTGAATTATTTACTACCAATTAATTTCCTTTACATAAAGATGACACAGTACTAAGTCGATTAGATCGACCTAGTATGCAAGCAATATAGAACATAGTCGATCAAGTCAACTATGTCTATTTTAAGACAATTTATAAAAATACAGTAGAGAAAGTCAATTGAGTTTTTTGGGGGAAAACCAATTATAAAACTAAGTCAAGCTAGTCAACTTAGTTTACTCTAAGGTGGCAATTTTTATAGGTTTGGAAAATTATAAAAATAGAATTATAATTTAACTAAAAATGAAATTATTAAGCTGATTAGAATGAAATTAAAGTTGTTTTTATCAATTTTCTTGATTTTAACAATGTTCTAAATCTACTGAATTGTTGTTTTTGAGTTGTGTGGTCTAGATGAAGGATTGCAACTAAAATATAAGATGTTAAAACAAAGTTAAACCAATCAACTGAGTTTGCATAGATTAAATAATTAAAAGTAACAAATAATTATACTAACATGACCAATCTAGTATTTTGGACAAAAGATATAAAATTTGAAAAATAAGATGAATAATTAAATCGATAAGATAAATCTAGTGATAAGATAAATCTAGTGTGTTATGGGAAAATATGATCACAAGGAGCCAAATAAGATCGATAGATTTTCCTCAATTGAAAAACTTTTAAGATGATGCCCCAATTATGTCAAATGGATTGATGAATTAGAAGATGACCTAAAAATAATAAAGAATTCAGTCGATTAGATCGATCTAATTATCTCTAGGAGAGAAAAACCTATGTACTCAACTAAACTAAGTCGATTAGATCGACTGAGTCTTGATACTTACATAGAAATCATTTTACTAAGTTAAGAGAGTTGATCCATTAGTTTGAGAATGAAGGCCCAAAACTTGCAAGGTTTAGTTTACATCAAGTTCACCAAAATGTATGCAAGCGAAAGTGAAGCTGATATACAAATCAATCCTAACTCAAAAAAGATAAATTAGCTAATTATACCACTATCAATATGTTGATAATTGGGGTCATAACCAATATGGATATGCTAAACCTACCTAAAAGATCTCTTATCATATGACATGGCTATAAAGGGTTTAAAATCCTCTAGTCAAGCAAAACCACATAATAATGCTAGCTAGGTCTTGGTATTTTAAAGTAATAACAAAGTAAAGTAAATATAATCGAGTGATCACCAAAGCTTGTGGCAAAAAAGGGGGATAAACATAAATAATTAATATGCAAATAAATAATCTACTCAAGTCAATGTCAATGTAATCTTAAGCAATGGGAGACTATACATTCATTAACTATTATACATGTAAATTTATCTACTAACAAAAGAGAAGAGTTGGGAATACTTACCTTGTAGATAAACCCATCAAGCTTCAACCTCTGCCTTATCCTATAGTTTTTTGTAAGAGGTTATTGTGTATTATTGAAGAAACTAAGGATGGAAAATGGACTATATTCTAGCCAAGGGCTTCCTGGTAAATCTCAAGTCTTCACAAGATAAATTTTATCCTCTAAGAAGCATGAAACTCTAAACAATGAACCCTCAAGTAGAATGGTAGATAATCAAACAAATAATCACAAATGAATGATTAACTCTATTTGAAATGGGATAAAATATGTGTATATATAGCCTAATTTGACCCTAAACCCTTATAGAGTTTTAGTTGACATAGTCAGCCTAGTCGACCTAGTTAGTTAGGAAATAAGAGTAATAGGTCTCAGAATAAGTTAGCTAGGCTGACCTAGTCCTGTAACATGCTCAATTACTAAAACTAAGTTGACCCAATCTACTACATTTGATAAGGTGGTAAAATGGGTTTTGGCTTGGGTAGGGGCTATTTGAGGTAGTGAATAGTTTAGAGAAGAGTGTAAGGGATGTTTCAAATCTTAGGGAAACATACAAGAGAGGTTTATATTGGTTTTAGGTGTAGGTATAGGTAACAAAAATCTTGAAAAACACCAAATGCTTACCCACCCCTTTCTTGATATGAACTTTAAGGCATGCACTCAAAGAGGTTGAGACTTGATGGGTTCTTATAAGAGAGAAAACATTAGTAAGTGATAGAGTTTTAAACATATTATGTGTATACACAAGGATCATGTAGTTATACAAGAAATTACACTACATCAACATGAAGAACAATTATTTTCTCCCTTAGAAATGTCATAATATTAGATAATCATAAAGGTCTTATAGGATAAAAATGGGTTTGATGTATCAAGTATCTCAAGGGTTGAAAAATATTTAACAACAATTTGCATCATAAGGTAATCAATGCCAAAACCATTGATGCAAATATGAATGAAAAATTTGGGAACATCATGAGATATGAGGGAGTAGTTACTACCTTGACCAACCTCTTAAAAATTCTAAGTACTATTAGAAATGAAGACATACCACAAAATATTACAAATATCCTAAAAAAATTATTTGAGTGTACATAGATAGGTCAATAATGCACTGATAAAGTAGTATGGTATGTGAAGAATAAGAATCCTTAGGATGTTGACTCCCTCATGGATATTGAATTATCAGGAAATGAAGTACCAAATTCTATATTTTATTTTGGAAGCAAAGTTAATATGATTCCCTAGTCCACATGGGAAGCTATTGGATGATCAAATATTAGTTATAGTCTAGTAAGATTGAGTCTCGTAGACTATGGGAGGGTAGAACCTATTGGTTGATTGAAGAATTTCAAAATCAAATTTACTGACCTAAACTTACATGGAGATTTATACGCAATTAACATGAAGAATGATGAAACACATTATCCTATGTTGATTTGTAAGAAGTAGAATTATGATAGTTGGATGACCATTAATACAATGTGAAATCAGTTAAATACACACTAAGGGGATAAAATTATCATTATACCCATAAATAAAACTGAGAGCAAGTCATATACCATACCAAAAGAGTTGATTAATTGTTTGCCTATAGAGATAATAATTGGTTCAAGGTGAACACAAAATTTAAGCATGACATACCATGAGCCATAGGGTATCATTTTTTACATAAAGTAATGAAGACATACAAAAAACTATAACAAATTGAACAATTCTCTTTTAGACTTGTGATAACAAAGGTACGAGTTTTGTGCTTCCAAATAGAAGAATGTAAGTCATTGTCTATGCAACAAACAAAATTTGAAGTGAATTTCCTGTACAAAGTATATGTGATGGATATAGAATATATAGAACTAACAAAAGAAGGCATTTTACCTTGGAAAATTGTGTCTTAAATTAGTGGTGATTTAGAACCCACATGTTGAATTAGGTAAGAGGAGATCAAGAAGTATGTCTGATGCAAATGGTTTTTTCCATAAAATGCTAACTACCTCAATATTTTACAACTAACAACTGGGTTTAATTTATTTTTAGACTAGAACATCACATGCCTAATATAGAACAAAGGATGATTTTATTAAACCATGCATTAAATGGAACTATGTTGAATTGGTAGGTAGGCCATAGGACAAACAAGTTGTAATGGGATGGGACTTGTGAATTGTTATGAGCTTGATTTTAAGTACCACCTACCACCAAGGAACTATGGATATTTTTATAGGAAGGTAAGTGTATATAAATGAACATTTATATGTGTGTAGATATATGGTCTACACATGGTGTGTAACTCAAATATTGGGTACATGTATTTAAGTACACACTAGAAGTCCTTCTAATAGAATGGTACATACATCAAAAGTGTAGAAGGGAGACTACAAATTTGCTGCATATCCAACATGATTTTATTTAGACATTTTTATTCAAATATGAGAGCGCCTTAGTACACCAAGCCATAGATAAAATAAAGACATTCTTATGCCATGGTTGAGCAGAGGACCTAGTAGTTCACAAGAGTGCATTTCATAAGAAGAAGCAACTAAGGACTTGGATGGAACTTTGAAAAACTACAAGGAGAATTAAAAAATATTTTTTTTCATAAAACCTTGAAATAGAATCATTAATAAGTAGGAATAGGAATATTCTAATGAAAATGATGAGGACTTAGATTTGAATAGAGTTTTAGACCTAGAATGAGAATTGGAGGACTTAGATCTAGAGTTAAAATCGCAAACCAAATCGATAATCTTCAACTATAAAATTTGAATATTTAGGAGAAATAAGGACAAAGAAAATTGTAGGATTCATTCCTAGGGATGAAAAAAATATATAGAATGAACCTTTAATGAAATTGGTAGGAAATATTAGGACAATTTTTTTTCCAAAACTCGTAAATTCAATTGACTATTGTAATATTCCTAGAGAGGGGTATAATAGTAGAATAGCTAGTAGAATAGTGAATAGTAGTTTAGTACCACATGCATAATAATGAGGAGTTTAGTAGATGATAACCAGTATAAATAAAGGGGAATATGATATTGTAATTCATAAAAGAAGCATTTTTAATTAGATCTTTCTCTAGTAGGAGGTTACCCCCTTGAAGAGGCCAGTGATATGGAGTTATTTATTTCATAAAAGGAATTGTGTGTAATCAGCATGTAATAGTTAATATATGAGTCATTTAGTGTTGTTAATTAGCTATTATAAGAGTGAGTTTCCTAACATCTAGTATTAGAGCCTCCACCTAGGTTCAAGTCATGGAGTAGGTGGCTACACCAGCATGTCAATATTCATTTGGGGCTCATAAACATAGGAGATCTTAGTGTACAGGTACAAATCCAACCTAGAGTCTGAGATTTAGAAGTGTGGTGGGATGTTATGATCCTAATGGGTAGAGAATCACTAATGTCTCAAGGTTCTGGTGAAATAGTTTATTTTAGCCCATATCATTCTAAAGGATGCATTTTTGATTGAAGTCAATGTCCTTTTCTAAAACTATATTTAACTTTTGGTTCTTATGTGGCTTTCCATTTTATCTAGAGGTCATCTCATTAGTGCCTTGACTAAGCTTCATCAAACTAGGATAATAAGAGAATATCAAATAGTATTTACAGAACTTTCCAACTAGACTATAGGCTTATCTAAAATTTCCTCACAACTTGCTTCATGAATGGACTCTATGAGGAACTTCAAGAAGAGGTTAGAATGTGGAAAACTCAAACAATGATGGAAGCCATGAGATTATCTAAGCTCATAGAATACCACATATACTATGATTATGGTGAGACACCTTTGTTTTTAGTTTTTCATCCCTGCACAACACCACCTCTTTAGGCCATCAACAAACTAGACATTGATTCCCTCTTGGCCGTATATTAGTAGGTTCTAAATGAGCCCATTTAGGAAATCACCATGTTTGAATAGGCCCCTGATAAACCCAAGCTAATAATCATAGGGGAATTTAGTATTCAAATCCCTTAAATAATATTGTTAAGGGGGATGACATGTTGGCTCACCAAGTAACATATTTTGTGTACCCTTGTTCTCTTACTTTGAGGTGCTAATTGTCAAGTTTCAAATTACAGTGATTGACTATAACCTCATGTTTCAATCTAAGGTTACTACATTAATTGATATCTAGGAACTTCACCTTCATGTTGCAGTGTTTGAGTTCACATTGTTGTTTTACATACTCACATCCCATCTCTAAAGGAAGAAGTGGAAGCCTAAACGAATGCATGGTCGGGCCTTCATTTGGTTAGCATCCTATTTTATTATGTAATTATTATCATGTTTTAAGGGAAAAAATTTTTCAAGGGGATGGAATGTAATGTAACTAGAAAGGGGTATAATAATAGGATAACTAGTATAATAGTGAATAGAAATTTAGTACCACCTACATAAGAATGAAGAATTGGGTAGATGAGAACTGGTATAAATAAAGGGGCATAGGATATTGTAAGTCATAAAAGAAGAAAAATTTGTAATTAGAGCTTGATGTAATAGGAGGTTTCCCCCTCTAAGAATAAATGATACAAAATTATTCCTTTCATAAAAGGAATTATGTGTGTAATCAATGTGTTATAGTCAATATATGAGTCATTTAATGTTGTTAATCAACTATTGTGAGATTGAAGTTCATAACAACTATTGGATGTAGAATAAGATTTTAGAGGGATGAAAACTATTGTGAGATTACCAAGATGTATTTACCACAAATTTTGAAAAAGTAAAAGGGGTAGATGCTTCCCTATGGGATACACATAGAGCTGAAGGAGTGCACACAACTGGTGAAAAAAGTTCCCATATAGGTTAAAACCCAACATGAAGTTGGAGGTAAGGGCTGAATCGGACTGGATGAAAGAAGAAAACATTATATATCCAGTGGAAAAATTAGATTGGGTTAGCCTAATGGTGATGCAACCTAAATTTTTTGATGAAATCAAAGTATGTGAGACTACCCATGCTAAATGACACTTGCATTAATGATACATTCCCAATTGTTTTTACGATTAAAGTCTTAGATTAAGTCACATGACATGAAGTGTATTATTTTACAAATAGGTTTAATGGTTATAATAAGTTACCAATCACAATAAAATATCAAGATAAAACCACATTTGTAATAAAATGGGGATATTTTGCATACAAGATAATCCCTTTTGGGTTGAAAAATGTTCCTTGTTTTCAAAAATTAGGTGTTTAATTATGAAATAATAAATGGGTATGAGAAATGTAAATTAGTGAATAATATGATTTAATTAAACTACTAATTTATGTAAATATATAGCATTTTTTCCTCTTCTAAATATAGCAGGAAGTGAGAGAAAATAGAACTTAGCTTATTCTGGTTGATCCATACTAAGATAGGGCTTGATACTAGAGGAGAATGACTAGGAAACAAGTTAGAATAGGTTCCTAAACTTTTTTTCTAGGTTGTATATGAGAATTGAAAGTGGAAACCTTACTATCTAGTGTTTTAGTCTTATTTTAATGCTGTTATCCTAAGGCTGAAATATTTCTGACTTTTGTTTGATAGGTCTGTGTTACCCTGCCTATGAA
Source organism: Torreya grandis (assembly GCA_037957365.1). Lineage (NCBI taxonomy): Eukaryota > Viridiplantae > Streptophyta > Pinopsida > Cupressales > Taxaceae > Torreya > Torreya grandis. The sequence goes on along the minus strand of JARHVA010000997.1, from coordinate 154,204 downwards.
TTTCTGAGGCCTAGAAGCCTACAGAGGTCATTGTGTGTCTAATTTAGTCTTCAAAACTCTTAAGATTTATTTGTGCTTGAACTTGAATGGAAATTTGGGAAAGAGAGAGAAGGGGTTAGTGTGTAAAGGATACACTAGATGCACTTCACACCCCATGTGTGGGCATGCTGCCTATATACCAATACTTCGAATATGGATCAAGCCAATGTAGTTATCCCATTGACGTGATTGGTGTAATTTTTGTGTGATGTATGCAAATAGATGAAAAAATAAATGTACTTTAGATGACTAGGGATTGGTATGAGTTCTTGAATAGGCTTAAAATGCTCTTAGAAGACTTTATGCAGAGAATAGGGAAGAGTGCTTGAGTGTACTTGCTTGTATTCTTATTTCTTTCCTACAAATGAGTGTCAAACCCTCTAAATGGAATTTGAATTGAATTTTATAGGGTAATTAATAATAATGGGTTAAATGAAATTATATTAGGTTAATAAGGATAAATATAAAGATTCAGGAAAATCTGGCTATTAGAGGTAAAAAAGCACTTGGATAATAGCACAAAAAATAGGACACCCTAGGTTCTAGTGCTCCTATCCAATTTGGCCACTATTATACTAAGGGTATGAGACTTGGGGGGATAGTTCTAAGCTTCAAAGGGCTGCTAGGGTCTAAAAGACCTAAGTCTAGAAGGCTACAGATGACTGGGAATTAGTGAAAGAATAACCTAAAAGGGTTGTGTGAGTAAGAAAAAAGACATATGGATTGAGTGTCATTAGCCATGCCTAAGTCATCCAATTTCACATTTTATATGAATACATTAACCCCCCATTATTCTAGTGATGCATCAAATTGAAATACTAGGATAAAGGAAAAAAAGAAAGCATACTTGAACTTACCTGTAAGGGAGACGCTCATGAAGCTATATGATGTTGAATATGTATAGAGAGAACATGCTATGAAGTGTGAATCTGAAAATGAAAAAAAAAAAAAGATAAGTTTTTAATAGATATGATATATATAAAATAAGATCATATAAAAGCTGAATAAAAGGAAGAGAAAGGAATGAATACACCTCATTAGGTATGCAAACTAATAAAAAACCTGTTGTGATGCTAGATTATGCTAAGTATGTGTTGAATCAAGAGTAATATCATGAACAAATATGAATGCTCAATTCCCTTAAAGGTGGATCAAGAATACAAAGGTTGGAAAATTTTCTCTATCATCACCAACTAAGTGAAGTTAGTGAATCATGCATGTCCTAATTGATGTCTGGACTATGTGTACAATTCCTCTAAATAGGTGTCTCAAGGATACAAAGGCTAACCCTTTGGATCCATCATTACCTCATGAAGTGAAACTATGAAGTGATACCAATATAGAATATATGTCATATGAAATGGCACATGGAGCCCATGGATGTACTAGAAATTTGACAATGTGGCATGGATAACTAGAATGTATGATGGAAACTAGGCCACTCTTGGCCATTTCAAAAGATGGAGGTTAGGCTTGTATGAAAGCCACTTTGAAACTGATGTAATAGGCTTATATGAAATCCAAATCAAGAACTTAGGTACTTGAAAAGTTAAACTTGTATGAAAGTTCAACTCAAAAATGATGCCGACCACCTGCAGATGGAGTAAAGCATGCAATTATTGAGAATGCCTAAAATAAATTGAACTTGGAAACAAAAGAAGATCAATGTGATATGTACATTGCCTCTAATCACTGATGTCTATAACATGGATTCTGATTTGGAAGTTATGCCAACTACCTAATCTAAATTGAAAGTGAGAACCATCATGCTGTGTATGATAACTCCTATATATATGAGAAAACTGTGCTAAAACTACTAAATCTAACTGATATAGAAGTGTAAAAAATGTCCCTAAACTAATTTTTTTTCCTATTTATAGAAAACCTGAGTGTTTTTATACCTAGATAGGAGTGCCAAAATGTGGACACCCTTGTGTTTGGTACTAATATCCATTTTTAGCATTGTTGTTTGGTGTGAAAATTGGTTATTGATATATAATTGTCACTATTTTTTTGCTTTGTTTTGACCAGTTTGACCTCTAGATCTTGTACTGAGTGGTCTAAATGTTATTATTTCAACTATTAGGATCTTTTGTATCTATGACAAAACCCCTATTTTATGTCTCATCTTCTGAGGTTACGAATGATGAACCTGTAATGATTGTCCTTAGAAGAAAAGAGTCCTGCAAGTATGTTAAGATGTATATATATATATATATATATATATATATATATATAGCTTAACATACTTGCAGGACTCTTTTCTTCTGAGGACAATCATTACAGGTTCATCATGTAATGATTGTCCTCAGAAGAAAAGAGTCCTGCAAGTATGTTAAGCTGTATATATATATATATATATATATATATATATATATATATATATATATATATATATATATATATCATTTTATAATATGTTTTAAGATATAGCAATGTTTATATTGATAGATTGTTAGATCAATAAGGGTATGCCTAGATAGATATAACAATGTAAAAGCATGTGCAAGGTAATGAACTAGAAATGTTACATATTAGTTGTTAGTTGTTAGTTGGAGGGATGGAGCATGATGTCCATCATGACATCCAATAAAGCAAGGGAAATGCATGATATGGATCATGGCATTACACACATTGAAAATCAAATGAACAATCAAACAACAATCAAGAAGTAATAATCATACAAGGATGGCCAAGGCGCCACACAAACACGGGACATGGGCACATGTCACTCAAATTAGAAAGCAAGCATTGAAGGCACATTAAAATGCCACATATAAATACAAGTGAAACAAGCAAAGTTCACATAAGGGCCACATGCACATAAAAGATTATAAGAAAAGGATATTGGCAAATGTCCTAAGGCACACACATGAATAGAAGAAAATGACATTGGCAAATGTCCTAAGGCATAAGCAGGAGTCAAATAGGAACTAGAAAATGTAATCACATAAGCCACACTTAAAAAAGTAAAGAAATCATGTAATAACTAGAAAGATACAAGCACATATAAATAATCAAAGCAAATGTGAAAGTATGCAAAACATGTGTAGTACAGGACTAGGTATATGCTAAGAGATACACAAGTGCTAAATACCAGTGAAATGTTGATATAATATTTTATGTAAGCTATAAAGTAATGTACATCAACATGATAACTTAGAGTGTGTAGTATAGAAATGACATAACTTGGATGGTGTAGTCATGTAGAAGATGCCCCTAGTGGGTGTGTGTATCGATGTGTGTCTCAAATATAGAAGTAGGAGTGCCACCTCAATGGGTAGAATGAAGCAATAAAGTAGTTGTGTGTCACTGTACACACTCAAATAAGATCAAGTGAAGCATGGTAATGTATAAAAATTGACATACTATAGCATGAAATAGCAAATGTAAGTCCTAGCATGATAGTAATAATGTAAAGCATGGATGATGCATACAATCGAAATGTTTTTGGTATTTTTGATATGTTTTGAATGTTTTTTTATTTTGAATTTTTGTATTGTTTTTTAATTTTGATATAAGCTATGTATAATCAATGTAGAAGAGATTATGTACAATCAATGTGTAGAAATAACATACTATACATGGAATTTTCATAGATGCAAAATGTTCATTGTATTTTTGAGTTTCTTTCCTTTGAGTGAGGCGAGATGGTACACTTTAGTGATAATATTTTTAGTAATGATGTAGAGACCTAGCCAATTTGGTTTGAATTTTCCTTTGGTTTCTTCTTTGGCATTGACATTGTGAAGGTTTTCTTGGAGAACAAGATCATTAACTTTGAATTATTTGATGTGAACTCACCTATTATAGGCTCATTATATATGTTATTGGTATATTTTGAGGTGTTCTACAACTTGAATATGTGTATGGTCTAACTATTCAAGCTAGTGTAGATGTTTTTCTTGATACTAATCATTATTGAGAATACCTCTAAGGGAGACACAAAGGGATAAAATTTATAATTCTAATGGTAGAACTACTTCTGTGCCATAAACGAGGGAATAGGGAGTATCCCTTCTGGGTGTATGAATACTTGTGTGATAGGCCCATAGTGTAAAAACTAGTTGATTATGCCAATCATCACCAAATTTGGTTACTGTTTTACTCAAAATGTTGTTAATTATTTTTAGTGACTTTTACTTTACTATTTCCTTATGGGTAGTATGGAGTAGAGAATGTATGTTTAATTTTGTATTTGGTATAAAGTTTTTGACAATTTTGTTATTTAGTGATGTTCCATTATCAAAAATTATAGCGATAGGTAGGTCAAAACACAAAATAATATTGGTCATGAGAAAACTACAAATGTCTTTGCCTTTGGTAGATTGAAGTGGAACTACTTCCACCCATTTGGTAAAGTATTCTATGGATGTGATTATGAACTTATGTCCATCAATAAACTTAGGATTTATTTTTCTAATGAGATGATATCCCCATAACATGAATGGCCATGGTGAGATGATAGGTTGACATTTATCAAATAGCTTCACATATTATAAACATTCATCTTCCATGGTAGCCCAGTAGTACCCCTATCATAGGAGTTTGTATTTGAGTTACAGTAATTTTGGATTCTACCAAGGTTAAGCACCCTAGTAAGTGTCCATCAAAGGATGATTTGAAAAGGTCTCCACCAATGATTACATAATAGAGTGCTTACTTTTGTAACTTACATTTGTCATTACAGGAGAAAGTGTCTAGTGTAATAGATTTATTGAAAAAGTTGTAAATGTCAGTGAACCATTCTAGGGTTTCAGAGATTTGTGTAGTAGCTAAGATAGAAAGAATGATCAAATTTGCATTGGATATTGATGGTGATTATAATCATTTAACTTTAAAAATTTCTTGATCACCATTGACATCAATGGGAATTAGAGATGTGACACTAGCCATTATATTTGTATGTTTGTTATCTTTTTGGGGAATACTCTCAATGGAAAAATAATCAAATTATGATGATAGATATTGTACCATGTTGTGGTATGGGATAAGGTGTTCTTCTTTTGTTTGATAAACATTTTTGACTTGATTGGCCACAAGTTGGGAATCACCAAAGACTTTAATAGATTTGATTTAGAGGGATTGTGCAGTGAATAGTCCTAAGATAAGTGCTCCATGTTCCACTATATTATTGGTGCATGAGAAACTTAATCGGTATGTTATGGGAATTGTATGGCCAAAAAGATTGATAAAGACACTGCTTGCCCCTGCACTAGATGTGCATCAAGGGCCATCAAAGAACATGCTCTAGGTATCTAAATGAGTAGAATATGTAGTGAAATCATCTATAAATGTGTCACTTAAAGGGTTGGTATCTAATAGTGGTTATAATACCAAATGATGTGTGATCATTTTCCCATTTATAAATTTTTGGAAGACTATTTTAAAGTCAAATTCTATTAATAAAATAACCCATTTTGTGATGCAGCTAGAAAGATGTGGTTTTGATAGTAGGAACTTTAAAGGGTCTACTTTTATGATAACTTGAGTCTCATTATTGACCATGTAAAGTCAAAGTTTTTATGTGGCAACAAATAATGCTAGACATAATTTTTCTATTGGGGAATAATTTTTTTCTTAATCAACCAATGTGCAACTGATGTAATAAAATACTCATTCTATATTTTGATCATCATGTTGTGTTAAGAGTGCTCCTAATACGTAATCTATTATTGAGATATAAAGTAAAAAAGGCTTGTATAGGATAGGTGGTACTAAAACAAGTTGATTAAGGAGATATTACTTGATTGTGTCAAAGTTATTTTAACAAGCTTTGTCCCAAATAAACTTTGTATCTTTTTTTAGTAATTAAGTAAAGGATTGATTTTTATCAGCAAGCTAGGCTAAAAAATGGTGGATTTCTTGGATATTTCCTTAGAGGGATTAGAGTTGTTTTGAGTTGGTAGGAGATGGCATATTGATAATAAATTTGACTTTCTTAGGATCAACTTTGATACCATGTTGAGATATAATGAAACCTAGGAGTTTTCTTGACATAACTCTAAACACACATTTCTTTGGGTTTAATCAAATTTTGTATTGCCTGAGTCATGTAAAAATCTTTTGTAGATCAATAACATGATGTTGTCATTGTTTGGATTTGGATAGTATATCATCAATGTAATCCTTGACATTATGGTGAATTAAGTCATGAAAAATGTGTCATAATATGCTGATATGTGGCTTGTACATTCTTTAATCCAATTGGCATAATAATGTAATAAAATATACCCCATGGTGTTATAAAAGATGTTTTTTCTTGATCTTCTTCAACAATTTTGATTTGATTATAACTGACAAAACCATCCATAAATGATAGCATTTCATTTTAGACTATGGAATCAACTATCATGTCAATATTTGGTAAAGGGAAATCATCTTTTGAACATGATTTATTTATAACTCAAGAATTAGAATGACATCAAATTTGTCTATTAAATTTTACTATAGGAACTATATTGGAAATCCATTGAGGATTTGCTACTGGGTGAATGAAACTAACATCTTAGAGGTGTTGGATTTCATCTTTGACTAAAAGAGCCACGTTAGGATGCATTTTGTGAATTTTTTGTTTGAATGGTTTAGTGTCAAGGTATAAATAAATTTGATGGACTGCTATAGATGTATAATTTCTTGGAATATTAGAATATGACCAAGCAAAGAGTTCTAGAAAATTTGGTAAAGCATGATGAATATCAACATCTTCTTCCTTTTTTAGGGTAATAGCTAATAAGAAAATTCAGGGATCCTTGTCAATTTTAAAATTGAAATTTAATATTTCTTCATTAAGTAATGTAAAATGATCAAATGTGTATGGATTCATAAGGATAGTATCATCTGAGTCAACTAGTATATCAAGGGAGGAGCCTATACTTTCTCTAAAGTATCCATGGGTATTTATGTGGTTTGAAAATCTATTTTTATGGTAACAAGATGGGAGGTCCTCATATGCACCAAGAAATTGTAAGAGGGATTGATCATTAGAGAATTCAACTAATGAAAACATGTTGGGTGAAGCTGTATTGTCAATAAGATCAAGGTAGATCAAAGATAATGTAGAAGTATGATTGACTGTATTGCTAGTGCATGTAATCGGTGGGCATAATTTTATGTGTTGTGAAAGGGTAGGAAAGGATTTATTATGATTAAGGTGGAAATGGTATCATAACCCCTATAATTTATGTTGTGTTGATGCCTTGATAGGATTGACTATTCCTTGTTCATGTTTTCTAAGTCCTTTTCCCTGATAGCCCATATTATTAAGATATTTGAGTGCAAAGGGTGAAGTGAATTGGTGATCTAGTGCTGGTGTTACAACATGATTTGGAATTGTCTAACTTTGTGTATGGTTTGAGGGTACATTAGGAGTGATGGGTTATTGAGGTATACTACTTATATTAGAGTGTAGAATATAATTCTATGGAGATTAAGCCACTTGACAATATTTAAAAGGTTTATTGTCTATTGGGTATGTATATATGCAACCTTTGTGTCCAAACTTTAGACAATCATAGAGTGTGAAAAGGACTACATGCATATCATGAAACTAAGGCTGACCAAGTAATAAATTATAATTAAGGTCATTTGGCATGACTTGGCAGGTTATTATTAGTGTCTTGGGACCTAGGGTAAGATTGAGTGTTATTTGACCCATTAATTTTCATGGAATGTTGTCGAAACCTCTAATGTTCATATCAAAATGGTTTAGATCTTGAGGTTGTATGTTAAGATGTTTAAGAAAGGACATGTCACAAATATTAAGGCCTAAACTATTATCCACTAGTACTTTTTTGACTCTCATATCATTAATTCATAATTGAATATACAAAGGTAGATGTTGTTTGATGATGTGTTATGGGGGTAAATCCTCTTTTTCAAAAGAGATATGCTCTTTAGTCCATTACATTGTGCTGAGGATAGATGCAACATAGGATGGTTCAACATAAATATGAATTTTAGTATTATGAAGGGCTACATACAATACAAATTTATAAACATCTGATCATTAAAAGGATTTCAAGAATAGAAACTGTATCTGAAGGGGAGCTAGTCTGAGTAGAAAAGATATGGCCCTGGGTATAGTCAACCTACCTATCTTCATGAACATGGATGATATCATGGACTGCATGATCTACTATAGGAATAAATTTGGTAATAGGTATGGGATAAGAGCTAGGTGTACCAAGTTTGAAGGAAGGAGGGATGGATATAACTGCTAGTATTTGCTGGCATCTAGTAATGATAGGGAGATACTAAAAAATAGCCAATGAGTTATATGCATTGATTCAAAAAGCATGAATGTGAAGTGAAATGCATGTAATTTGAGTGTTTATTTGTGTAAAGATATACTTATAAAGAGTATGCCATAGGTAGTATAACTAGTAAGAGATAGAAAATGTGACATTGTGCATGAATGCATAATTTTTTTTGATATGCAACATAACATTTTTAATTTTTTGATCATAATAAATCTGGAGACTTTTCCTTATGAAAAATAGAGAGTAAAGGATAGAGAACATGGTTTTGTGTCTAAATGCATAAAGAGCTTTGAGTTGTAACATAATATTGCTAAAATGTTGAGCATAATAAACTTGAACATTGTTCCATAAGAGAGATAAAGAGTATGCAAAAGGCATATGTAAATCTTGTGTAAATTGAGAAATAAATGTTGTAATATCATCCCTTAGTATGAAAATTAAGCATAAAATTCAAAGAATTAAACTTTATATTAACATATAATAGACTTCATCATTCATGTACATGATAAGATCTATTATGGAATATTTATTATTTGCAAGAAATGTAAGAAAATTTTGTAGATAAAAGAATATCATTTTTTTCAATTTTGTTATGAATGTAAGGTGATACCTCGAAAAGTAAAGGAGTTAGTATATACAACTAGGAAGTTAAATGTTTTTTTCTAAATTAGTGCAATAATTTAAAGATTTTAGAGAAATTTTTAGAATTTTTCTTGAAAAATTTATAAAAAATAAAAAAATATTTCTAAAATTAGCAACATATTTTTCTCAGTGTTTGTATGCAAAAAAGACATAGTATGTACAAACTAGGGTTTAAACAAAATATATGATATTTTTGAAATTAATTGGTAGATTTGTAATTTTTAAATTCAATAAAATTTAGGAAATTATGGAAAAAAAATAAAATAATTATCCCTAGGGTTTTTAGGGTTTTTGTGCAAAAATTTGAAGTCAGGTTCACCAAATGTTTTATTGTTTTGGGAAATTAGGTGTTTAAATTACTAAATAATAAATGGGTCTAAGAAATGTAAATTAGTGAATAATATGCTTTAATTAACCTAAAAATTTATGTAAAAAATAGTATTTTTTCCATTTTTAAATATAGCCAGACTAAGAGAGGGCTTGATAATGGAGGAACCGGACTGGGAAACAGGCTAGAAAAGGTTCTTGAACTTCATTTTTGGGTTGGACAGAAGCACCAAATTTAGACACCATACTATCTAATCCAAAAATAAAAAGTTTTTATTGATATATATTTCAAGAAGATGAAAATAACATAGTAACAATGAATTCTCTGAGAAGAGATGTTTTATTACTCAAGATTGCAATACAACTATATGTTTATCTCTGTGAAGAGATGTCTAATTTCCATTTAGGGTTACATATTAATTTATACACATTTTTAAAGTATGAAGAGGATGTGGAAGGTCACCAATTTTGAGGGAGATTAAGTGGTTCAACTTCCATAATTTAAAATAATATAAAATTTGAGAAATTACGATTTTTAGAAACTCACTATTTTTAGATTACACTACTAAAATTGAAATTTGGGAAACTTCCATTGGGTTTTTGAGGGTCAAAAACCATTTATTGGATCTCTATGACATCTCAATATTTTTTCCTCATTCTTATCTTTCCAATGGTTTAAATGGGGAGTCCATTGGAGCTATGATGCAAAAGTTATGGCTCCTAGAAGTTTCGTCATCAACTAGAGTAGAACCATCACCCAAATTATTGCCCAGATCACTATCTATCACTGTAATCCTATTCTAGTGTTGTTTTCATGAGGTTGAAATATTTTTTATTTCTATTTGGTAGGATTGTGTTACCTTATTTGTGAATTTTTAAGGCCTAAAAGCTTGTGAATCTCGCTGTGTGTTTGATTTAGTCTTCAAAACCCTTAAGAGCTCTTTGTGCTTGAGCTTGAATGGAAATTTGGGAAATAGAGAGAAGGGGTTAGTGTGTAAAGGATATGCTGGATTCACTTCACACTCCATGTGTGGGCACACTACCTACATGCCAATACTCTGAAGAGGGATCAAGCTTATGAAGTTCTCCCATTGAAGTGTTTGGTAATTTTTTTGTGTAATGTATGTAACTAGATGAAAAATTTAATATACTTTAGATGACTAAGGAATGGTATGAGTGATTTAATAGGCTTTAAATGCTCTTAGAAGGTTATATGTAGAGAATAGGGAAGAGAACTTGAGTGTACTTACTTGTATTCTTGCTTATTTCCTATAAATGAGTGTCAACCCCTCTAAATGGACTTTGAATGTCCTTTTATAGGGTAATTAATGATCATGGGTTAAATGAACTTATATTATGCTAACAGGGAAAAAGATAAGGATTCAAGAAACTTTGATTGTTAGAGGTAAAAAGGTATTGGGACAATAACACCAGAAATAAGACACCCTGGGTTCCAGTGCTCCTATCCAATTTGGGCACTATTGTCCTAAGGGGATGAGACTTAAGGGGATATATATGGGCCTAAAATAGATACCTTGGTCTGAAACTAAGTTTGAAAGGCTACAAATGACTAATAATTAGTGAAAGAATAGCCTAGAAGGTTTGTGTGAGTAAAAAAGAGGACCTATGGATTGGATGTCATTAGCCATGCCTAAGTCATCCAATTTTTCATTTTATATGAATACATTCCTATTGTGTTCTCTAGGGTCATGGTTATTAAATTTAAATACTTCATCCATGATTTCATAGAATTTTATTTAGATGGATGGGCCATTTTTTATTTGTTCAAGAAGCACTTATCCAAGTTGTGGCTCATGTTGAAATGTTTTCAAGCTCTGTGTATTAGACTAAACTTGAATAAGTGCTTACTCTTTACAAATTTTAGTGTCCTTTTTATCATATAGGATGTATTGATGGGATTTTGGTTGGTTAGGCCAAAATCATAGTTATTGTGGGTACATGACCTCCTACAATATCTAGGGAAGTACAACCATTATTTGGTCATACAGGATACTACAATAAAATAATAAAAGGTTATGTAGCTATATTTTATCCCATGGAAAATATATTATACAAAGACACTAGGTTTGAATGGACTAATGAGTGTAAACCAACATTTTTGGATCTTAAGTAGAGACTAGTAATAATTCCCATTTTGGTCAATTTTGACTAGAGCAAACCTTTTTAGGTTTATGTAGATGCCTCATGAACTATGATAGGAGTTTTTATATCATAACCACGAGATGAAGGATTAGAAAATCTCATTCATTTTTCAAGCCACAAACTCTTAGTTGCAAATAAAAATTATACAATTATATAATGAGAAGCTCTAGAAATGGTATTCACATTCCATATGTTTATACACTACGTTTTCATAATTCCATTAAATTTTTTACTAATCACCAAGATCCATGATATTTGGTAAATAATCCCATATTAGGAGGGAGGATATATCAATGCTAATTATGTTTCAATAATTTTAGTTCAAAATCAGTGTGAAGCTTGGGTGATAAAAAGTAGGACCAGACAACTTGAGACAAATACACAATGGAGAGGGACTTGAAGAATTCCAAGATGAATAACTAAATGTCCATCTATTTTGATTCCTAAAAACATGGAATACATGGAATTTTTTTTAGAAGAAGGTATTTTTCCTTCACACTATGTGGAGAGGGATAACAAGTAGTTGATCACAAAAACCATTCTGTATACACATAATATTTTCAAAATTTTATCAATTACTGATACTTTCTATCTTGAAAGAACCCATCAAGTCTCAATCTCTTTGAGTGCACACCCTAAGGGGTACATTGAGAAATGGGTAGGTAGACCATTGGTACTTCATAGGATTGTTGTCCCTTTTACCACTTTCTCTCTACACACTTGTCTCTTAAAAACCATTCCCCTAAGCTTGACATTATCTTTTACACACTCCTCTAATATTTTACCATCTTCAATAGCCATTTTCCTAACCTGAAACCCATTTTGATAGTTTACATGACTATGTCAGCTGTGTTGACCTTGTAATCTTATTGAAAAAAATATTAAAGGTCTAGGTTAGCCCTTATTTGACGTAGTCTGTGACCTAGTGATTTTTTGTCAATAATGATACTAGGTCGACCGATTCGACCATGTTAGCCAAATTTTTTGGAAGGGTTTAGGGTTATATCTACCTATATAAATGCAATAATTTTTATATTTATAAGAGAATAGAAGAATAAGTGAGATATATTAAGCATTTACTTATCCACCATTCTACTTGAGGATCAATCTTAGGGTTTCATACATTCTTTGGAGATATGGATCTTATCTTATGGAGAAGTATTTTGGATGAATTGATAGGTTTGTAGCCTAAATATAATTTATCCTTGTCATCCTTACATACCAAAATAACCTCTTGTAAAACACCTTGGCCAAGGGAGAGATTGAGGCTCGATGGGTTCATCTTCAAAGGTAAGTATTCTTAACTTTGTTCTTTCTTTGTAAGAATAGATAGATATGCATTTAAACTTTTATTATATGCATTAGGATGTTGTATACATTGAAGTGAGTATATGTATTCTATGCATATTTAATTCTAATGTTTCTTACCCTCACTTTGTGCCACAATATTTGGTGAGCACTAGATTAAATTTTTGCTTTACTTGTTATTAGTTTAGTGAATATCAAAACATAGGACTTAGTTAGGGTTATTGCATAGTTTTTATTGATTTGAGGATTTAAAACACTCCACAGTGATATTATTATGGTAAGAGATCCCCTCATTATTTTTAACATATCTATATTGGTCATGACCCCAATTATCTAATGTATCCTCAATTGGAAGTGTAAGTAGTATCTATCTTCTCTGAGTTAGGATTGATTTTTAGATCTGATGCATTTATTATTACATACATTTTGGTGAACTTGACATGAATTCAACCCTTAGAGGTTTTCTTTCACACTTTTCATTTCTATCATTTTATTATTTTTCTATATTTGTGATACTAGGTCAACCAAGTTGGTATAGTTTATAACTTCTATGCACAAGTTTAACACACAATTACATCAAAATGACTCTATTATTTCTATGTAGGTATTCATCAGATATATGTTATTAGATCAAATAAGTTGACATAGTATTATTATTTAGTTACAAATAATAGACTATGTCGAATAGGTTAACTTAGTCTCTTATTCAACTCTAGAATAAAAAACTAAGTCATGTAGGTCAACTTAGTATTCCATATATTTTCTAGATAACAAACTAGATTAACTAGGTTGACTCAATCATCTTAATAGGCTTTAACAAATCAGGAAATATAGAACTAGGTCAACCTAATCAACATAGTTAGAATAAATTAAAAGTAGTATACAAGTCACTTCAATAGAAATTTCATAGTCCTCATCATATTCCAACCCACTAATGTTACTTTATTTCTCTCTTTCAATTTAATTCTATTTTGCATAAAGTTTATAGTCTTTAAAACTACAATCTTATAACAAACTAGGTTGATCTAGTCAACCTAGTTATATAATCAGTCTTATATCTAAAAGACTAGGCTGACCTGGTCACAGGATTCATTTTAATATGCCATGATGGAAACCCCCTTAGGTTTGTTTAGGTGAATCTAATTTTCTCCCTTGGTGAATCAAATGCACAGGGTAGGTGGAAAATCACCCTTTGTTTTTCATGATACTATAATGTAGGAGACTGCATGCTGTTGAGTGACTAAAGTAGTTGAGAATCATTACACTACTAGGCATCATATTACTAATGGGTAAAATTACAATCCTGGCCATCAATACACTACCAAGAAAATCTATACTATTAGGTGATACTAACCATTATCACATGACAATATGCTATCATCCAATACCATGCTATCATGTGATATTATACTGTCGCATGACATCATGCTATTATATGACATGATGTTATTGCATGACAGCATGCTATCATGCAATAAGATGTAGTCATGAAACACCATGCCATCATGTGACATGATGCTATCACATGACATAATGCCATAACACAATGTCATGCCATCGCAAGACACCATCTTATCATGTGTTTCCATGGTATCACATGATATCATGGTGTTACATGACACCATAAAGTCATGTGACACTAATGTTGTCATGAAGGACCATACAAACATGTGGTACCATGTAGCCATACTGCTACCACACATCATAATCCTTCCACATGATAACATGCAACCATACCTATCACCGATCATCAGTCATGCCAATCAGTTTCTCTGGTTCCCCTAATTGATTATAAATAACACTACAATGACCTCATTTTAATACTTTTCTTAAAAGGTTTTTATTGTATAACCTACTTCTAACTCAACCTACCTAAACCCTGAACCTAGTACCTACCTACTTCCATCTCAATTTTTTTTGGCTTTTAATGGCTTCGACATCCATAAAAAGTCAAAGCCAATCAGGGGGGATCCAAAACTATTTAAAAAAAAAATTGTTGTGTCTAAATTTCCTCTAGATGTGGGAGTAGCCTAAATCCTTTATTGATTGGATTGATCAATACTAGTTTAGAGACCTAGTGTAGATTCTTCAATACAATATGGCTATTGATAATAACCTCCTATGATCTCTAGTTAGCTATTTTAACCATAGTGAGATCCATTTTTACATCTAGTTTAATAATAAAACCATATCCTTTGGTATCTTTCCATTGGATATTTATAATTTGATAGGTATTCCATATTGTAATGCAAGTCCTGTTAGCACAAAGGTTGTGTTATCTGACATTGATAAAAATTACTTGGAGTTGATCTACAAAGTGTCCATTGACCCCATAGGTAAGTGTTTAATTTATTGATGAAATTATCATTTCTTAATTATAACAAGATCATTTATTATAGGTATTTTGGTTTCCTAATTTAATTGCATATTTTGCTTTTCTATTTTCATTACAGATAATCAAAATTGAAGTAGGATCCCTATGGAAAAAACCACCAATCCATTTATAAAATCTATTATCCATTTCTTTCAAGTGAGAATTATATTCTAGAGAAGACCATCAAACATTCTCTTCTGGGTTGTTTACTATATTCTTCATTCTCTCTTAGGTGTTGTATGTGATTAGTGCATAGTTATATCCAACAAGATCAGGGTAGAGTTGAATTTTGCTTTCTTGAAGGACACTTAAACCATTGCATTTTATAACTAAATTCTAGCCTTGTACTTCAAATCCTTATATGAAATTTAGAATATTGCAATTTCCACTACTCTACATTAAAAAATGAAAGACAATGCTTTGTATCTTGAGGAATATGAGGTAAGTTTAGTTTTCTTAAGTCTCATTTTTTTCTTTATATATATTTCAAATTTTAACATTTTTAGTTGGTTATTTGTTATAGGTGAGAGTGTGTGTTTATGACACAAAAAAATAGGTGAAAAGTAAATATCATCATGCTCCAAAGGGCTCTAGTGATACAAAGTTCATGGAGTCTTTATTCAATTCATTTCAAATTATGAAACACCTAAGAATTGATTTTGTTTCATCTTTGCTTCCAAGTTGCCCCAAATTTCCTTTAATGTCTTTTACTTATTTTAATTAATGGAAAAAAATAATATTCATATTGTTTTTTTTTTTGAAATTGACTCTCAAAATGTTTCCATTGAGGATTATTCCACATAACACAATCAATGTTTTCCATTACAATTTTCTTTTTGATTTGAAGTTTGTTAGAATTTGCAAGTTAATTAATTGGATAAATTACTCATTTTGTAGCCATAGGTGAAACCACCCATGTCTCTCCTGCAAGCACAATGAGATGGCAAGAGCCAACTCTTGAAAGGACACCAAGAGGGGAAGAGATAACTATGGTAAGGAAAATTAGAATGGATAAGGTAGTCACACTGATAGGTAATAACATTAATAGATTCAATTTGAATTTGATTTAATTTTATGTTTTTGAATTTACCATTTTTGAATATTTTTTTTGCAATCCACTTAACATCTATCAGGAGACCTAGAAGTATGTCACCACCCCCACCGCCAATCTAGATTTAGAGAAGAGGAAAGAACATCACCCTCCCTACAAAAGGTTGAGGAACATTGCAATTTTTTTAATCTTCCAAATTTCTCTATTGGTGGCCTTTTGAGTGTTTACAACAGATTGATCTAGATGAAGAGTTTCTTGTCATTAAAAGTAGACTCATGGATGTTGGTGAATTCAATCCACATGGATTTATTCAAGTTACTAATGAGCCTTCATAAGTGCCTTGTATGGCTACCTCTTCCCTAGCTACCTCTTCCCCACCCCACACTGATAGTTTAAATGTCTTTGAGGATTCTCTTACTAATTTTTCATTGGACAATATAGTTTCAAAAAATCTACTTGCCAATTTGAGGGATGGTGTTATTGATGAGTTTAATGATTTAAAATAGTGGGAGATAAGGGCAAAAGCACTTATCAAAGAAATTAATGCCCATTATCATAACCAATTCCAAAGAGTGACTTTGTTTTCTCTTGTTCAAAATGAACCCTCATAGTTGACGCTTTATTGCAGAAAGCTCAATCTAGATTGATCTCTATGGAAAATATTTACAATGATAGGATTTTAGATATTATGATAAAGAGGTTGGAAAATTTAAATGAAGAAGCCCAAGCATATTTCAATAAATGGGCTAAATATATAAACCTTGTTATGATTACACAAGTAGAGAAGGATAAAGCTGTGGTAAGTTTTCTTTATCTGGAACATGTATTTTGATTATTATAATACTTTTGTATGTGAATGACACATTATTTGTTGTTTGCAGGTAAAATATGAAAATTTGAAGCAATAAGAACATATTCATAATGTGCATTTGAAAAATGCCCACAAAAGTATCTCCTCAGGAATTGCATTGAAGGAAAAGCTAGTTCTATTAAGTAAATAGAACAACACTTTGAAGAAAATAATTAAAGAGCATGTATGGATCTAATAATTTTATTGAATAAAAAAATAAATGTGAATCCTATAATTATTTTAATAGGAGATGTAGTGAATGAGGAGAGGGTGATTCTTTCACAAATGAATTCTATTGCAGAGGATCTTCAGAAGGAAAGAGTGATAATGGAGGATGCAGTTCCACATGCAGGTCAAGACAACAGGGTTTCCATGGGTAGAGATGGCAAGTAGTAATGGGATAGAGAGTCTGAAGTAGAAAAATGATGATATGTCTAAGTTTATATTGCTCACAGTGATAGTTTCTATTGTTTAAAATATTTTATATCATGTTTATTTTAAAAACACTTGTTTTATTAAATGATATTTTATAGTTATTCCAAATACTTATATATATATATGGTGTTCAAGTTTATATATTATATGGAGAAAAAGTAGAGTAAATATTTTATAGATGGCTATAATGTTATAGAAGTTTAAATATAATAGTTGTAGAGTTTGAATGCATGGCTATAATATTCTAGTAGTTGTAGCATTGAATTCATTGTTAAACTATTCTAGTACTTGTAGCATATAATGCATTGATTATGATGAAATTTGGAAATATGTGAACCCAACTATAAGAAAAATATTTGTAGTATTTGTAGTATTTGAATATTTTATTAGTTGTAGGAAAAATAGCCTATTGTAGTAAATATTCTATGAAATTATAGTATTCTAGTAGTTATAGTATTGAATGAATTGTTAGTGTTATATTATTCTAGTAGTTGTAGCATTGAATGCATTGTTAAACTATTATAGTAGTTTTAGCATTGAATACATTGATTGTGGTAGAATTTGGAAATATGCAAACCCACCTATATGAAAAATATTTCTAGTAGTTTTAGCATTTGAATATTGTAGTAGTTGTAGTAGTTGAAACATAGCCTATTGTAGAGTAAATATTCTATGTAATTATATTGTTATAGTAGTTGCAGTATTGAATGCATTGTTAGTGTTATATTATTCTAGTAGTTGTAGATTGAAATGCATTATTACACTATTCTAATCACTATAACATTATATTGATTGATTGTGGTGGAATTTGAAAATATGTGACCCCAAGTTCGAACTATAGGAAAAATATTTGCTATATATTTGTAGTAGTTGTAGGAAACACAACCCATTGTAGAGTAAATATTCTATGGAATAATTATAGTTACACTGTTATACATGAATAATAATAAATCTTAATAATTAGAGTTTTAATTGCAAGAGAACTAGTATCTTATGGTGTACTGTGCATGTCTAGACATAAGACTTGTATGCATCAATGAATGCTATAAGGAAATGCTTTGTACAATGTTAATGAGAATTATGATTGCTACTTAATGAATGACATGCATTGAAAAGATAAGGTACTATTTGAAATTCACATAATTTTAATAGGACAAAAAAAAATATTAATTCCAATGTATTGAATAAGATTCTTGATTGTAACATCTAGGAAATAGATTACATAGTTTAATGTATTTGAATTTTGAAGATGAAAGAATA
Source organism: Torreya grandis (assembly GCA_037957365.1). Lineage (NCBI taxonomy): Eukaryota > Viridiplantae > Streptophyta > Pinopsida > Cupressales > Taxaceae > Torreya > Torreya grandis. The sequence continues at coordinate 135,494 of JARHVA010000997.1, read as the reverse complement.
AGATTTATTTTATAAAATAGTAATTTCTATACTTATCAAACTAAAAGCCAGGTAGCGAAAACAATCCTTTAGAAACTTGTTCATCATAAATGTGATTTACATCTACCATGCCAGTGTCATATTTAGTCTCGATATTCTCATCAATGAATGCTATAAGGAAATGCTCTATACAATGTTAATGAGAATTATGATTGTTAATGAATGACATGCATTACAAAGATAAATAACTATTTTAAATACATAGAATTTTAATAGGACAAAAAAAATGTTAATTCCAATGTATTGAATAAGATTCATGATTGTAACATCCAGGAAAATTCCAATGTATTGAATAAGATTCTTGATTGTAACATCTAGGAAATAGATTACATAGTTTAATGTATTTGAATTTTGAAGATGAAAGAATAAGATTTATTTTATAAAATAGTAATTTCTATACTTATCAAACTAAAAGCCAGGTAGCGAAAACAATCCTTTAGAAACTTGTTCATCATAAATGTGATTTACATCTACCATGCCAGTGTCATATTTAGTCTCGATATTCTCATCAATGAATGCTATAAGGAAATGCTCTATACAATGTTAATGAGAATTATGATTGTTAATGAATGACATGCATTACAAAGATAAATAACTATTTTAAATACATAGAATTTTAATAGGACAAAAAAAATGTTAATTCCAATGTATTGAATAAGATTCATGATTGTAACATCCAGGAAATAGATTACAGAATTTAATGTATTTGAAGATGAAAGAATAAGTTTTTTTTCAAAAATAGTAATTTCCATACTTATCAAACTAAAATTTGGGCAACTAAAACAATCCTCAAGAAACTTGATCATTATAAGTGTGATTTTCATCTACCATGCTAGTGTCATATTTAGTCTTAGTATTATCTTCCTCTGTATTGGTAGATGTATTAGTCACACCTCTTATTTCCACTAGAGAAATCCATGCTGCCATTGCTATGTCATATGGAAACTTATCCATAGAATAAAATGAAACATATAGTCTCAAACAAGTCTCTAGATTTTTATCCAATCTATTTCTAAGTTTTGACTTCAGGAAGGCTAATGCACTAAACACTCACTCATCTTCCACAAAACCCAAAATAAATGTTTGAGAAAGTTTGTATAATCTAAAATATTCACTAATAATTTCTTGTAATACGCTACTTAGATAAATTTTTTTCCATAGATGCATAATGGCACCATTTTCTATTGGGTCACTTAAACACTGAAATTGATCCATCATTGTAATCCCAAACTGTGTTGATTGAGATGTTAGTAATTGTTTATTTAAAATAACATTAATCTAAACTCCATTGACATATATAGATTTAAAAAAATGCATAACAATTGTACCCATGTATTTGTGAAACAATGTGCTGATATGTTCTTGACTATTAACACTATTCCAAAAAATAGGATTCACAACTGCCATGCCCTCAAATAACTCATCCCTTTGAAAACATTCTCTGATCTTAGTGGCTAAACTTTGTGAGATTTTACTAAATTTAATTCATGTTTTAGAAAAAATAGTATCATATAGTAAATGTGTCATAGGTACATCTTCAGGGTCAGCTCCTACAAATTCAAGTCTTCTATAGCATGTGTGCTTTGGGATCTCAATGTCATTTACCATGACACAAAAATGATCATGTATATTGAATTTCAAATAACTCTCTAGATTTTAAAAATCAATCAAAATTTTCAAGGTTCTAAAAACAAGTCCATGAAATCTTTCATTCGATGTGTATAATATATATAAACATTGACATACATGTTTTCTCAAACATATAAAGTCAACAATATAGATATATCTTTCTTGGGCATGTTTTATTAAATAGTTGATTTCTTTGAACATTGGAAAAATATCACATAATGTGAGTAAAGTTTATAATTTTGTTAAATGATAGAAAATCTTTTGCTTTGTCAACTTCCCTCTGATATTTATATATAAACCTTGTCAAAGATGGATATTCCTAAAAAATTCTATAGGTAGATTCATACATGGACATCCATCTAGTTTCCACATATTTCAGTAGTTTTTTACCATCTGTCACCCCAATTGAAAATTTTTGGAACTCCATAAATCTTTTTGGGTTGCTAGACATGTACGCATGAAAGTCATGAATAATCTCTTTCAATTTTTCAACATTACTGAATGTGCTAATAATTTTGTAATCAAGATTCATCCTATGTTCCATGTAATGGATTGGAATCATAAATGGAGAAATTATTGTTTGTAGGTGAACACACAAACCCTTTCTATACTCCTACATCATTAATGCACCATCAATGCCAACACAAACTAGCATTGTAGCTATGGCATAATCATCCATCCCAACTCTCTCTCTTAAATTAGATACAACCAATTTATGAAAGATTTCTACATTGCAATTTTCTACCATTTTATAGATAGCTAAAAGATGAGATTGCCTTGAATAGTTTTCAAAGGTATAAACATGAATGCAAACCCATGTTATGTTGTCAACTTTAGCTACCTCATTGATGGATAGAGAGATAAATAGATATCTCTTAACACTTTCTTTCAAATCTTCCTTCTCAATAATGGCTAGACATTTTGCCATTTCCCAAGCACTATTATCTAACTAATATGACTGTGGAATATCTAGAAACTCATTATGTTGAAACAAAATTTTGTAATCTATAAAATCAGAAATGGGTCTTCCATTTTTAAAATGTGGAAAATATTAGAGAATTGTACATATTTTTTCCCTAAGATTGGACTGCATAACTTTTTCAAATTATACTTTGATGGTTCCCCCTTTCTTAATAAGATGTTTTTGTCACTTCTGATCATTTTTGTATTCATGTGCATATCTTACATGCATGAATTCTTATCCATTTTTCCATCTATGTGTTCTTATTATCTATCCATCTGGGTGCTTTATAGATATATATATTTTCTCACAATATTTTTCAATTGTGTCCAATTTAAGTTGTATTCTATGTTCTTTTCCAAGTTTCCAATTGCAAATTATACATCTGCATTCTGTTGGAGGCTCATTACAATTTTTTTGGTCTATAGGCTCTATAAAAAGATATTTTGCAGCCCAATCAACTTGAAAATATCTTTTTATTGTCCATGTACTTCTCTTCCTCTGTCAACTTTTTTGAGTGGAATTTTTAACAAAATTTGGTGTCTAAAAATAACTTCATTTCTCTTGTGGAGTGCTCAGAGGAGTGTGTTATAGTGAAGTGCCTAGAGGTATGTTTTCTAGGGTTAGCATTTCATCAATAAAGTCTTCAAGTAGTGAGAAGTTATTGGGATTAATTCTTTCTAATGAAATAGTGTCAATATCCATTGTCAATTTCTGCATTGAAATATTTTGTAATTATTTTAAAGTCAAAAAATCAAATGATATTTAAAAAAAAAATTCAAAATTACTTATATTCAAAGTGCCTACTTTCTATGCAGTCCTCCTTCCTAGATTTATAAAATAATACATGATGTTGGATTTTTTTGGTATTTTCTATAGTGGTTTACCCTTGCTATTACTTCTAATGCTAGAGATTTGTTTCTTGGTAGTTTATTACTACCATCTTCCCATCCACTACCAAGTACCAAGTTGTGGTCACATAGCATAGTAATGCTATGTGACAAGCTATAACCATGTGGTACATTGTTATAAGGTGTCAATTTGTGACCATGTGACACACCACTACTAGATGCCATGTTACCATCACATATCACATAGCTACTAGGCAATCGGTTACTATCACATGGGAAATCACTATCAAGTGGTAGGTTATCAACATGTGGTAGGTAATCATCATGCATCACATTGTCATCATGTGGTAATTTATCATCATACGTCACATTGCCATCAGGCATCAAGTTATTTTCATGCATGACATTATGATTGGGTGCTTAGTTTCCATTATACAACACAGTGCCATTAGGTATTCATTTTGCACCATGTAATATAATGTTGGTGGAGGTTAGGTTGCTAAAAGTAGTTGAGTGGTGTAGTATGGCCTCAAGTCTCAAGATCTTTACAATTTGATAAAGAAAAATAATTTGGTTTTAATTTCATGAACTTTGAGAACATATGTACTATATATAGATGGTGAATTACATGGATAATATCATAATTATTGTAAATAATTGGTGAGCTAACCTCTAAAAAAATGACATCTCAAAATTTTTGGTGAAAGGGACATATGCTACACCCTAAAAAATTGTCAGATTCAAATTCTCCAAAATAGAATATTCATGAATTAACAAATATTCACCACTAAAATTTACCCTACCTAGTCGACTTAGTTCTTAAGGACTTTTAATTCTACATTATAGTAATGACCTTGTCAATTCTGTTCTATAATGTTTGCATATAGTGTCATCTGAACTGACTTTATACTATGATTAAATTGAGAATTAACAACTATATGCTAGTGATTAATTCACACTTTCAATTTAAGCTATTTTCATGCTTAGATTAACTCACATAGTCTAAATAGGTGGTTTTTTAATATCCATTTAGTTTCACTATTTTTATCTTTTTGCACATACTACCAAATCATATAATTTCAAAATGCATTTAAAAATTTGTCTAATAAAGGCCTACCTACTTGGATTTTATCACTAAGGTGGAAGTCAACTTGGTTTTTTGACCAAGTATAAACATATGGTTAATGATATATATTGGAAAATCACCTAACACCCTTATCACTATGAGATTATGAAGTGAGCTAGTACACCCCAATACCAAGCTAGTACCATTACCAACACATCCCTTTTAGCCTAAATGTCTTGAAACCATCCATGGATTGATTTCTAATTCATTTTTTTCAGCCAACTTCCCTATCACACTTAAAATAACACTTTATAATAATCTAACAACATTCAGTATGACCAGTTAATTAACATTTAATTTTTAGTTGACGACTTACTCTCTACTCATTCTATGTTGTATTACAAAAACTTACATTAGCCAACATTATTATAATGTTTTGTGCTATGTGCCAATTGGATCATTATTATTGATACAATTATTTGTGTGCTTAATTTCACTTCTTGTTTCAAGTACATTGAAAAATTTTCCCCTATTTTTAGTACATTGTCATTTTATTTGACACAATCTCTTACAAACTATCTTTTTCCGTAACTGCATTACTGAGTCAACTTGGTCAACCCATTACTCATTTCTACTTATAAGGTTACAGTACTAAGTCAACCTAGTTGACTCTATATCCTTATTAGGTTGTCTTTCGTCTCAAGTCATAGGAGTAAGTCAACCTGTTCGACTCTGTATATTTCTTGGCTCAGTTTCACACCCTATTTATAGTACTAGGTCAACGTAGTGAACTCTATACTCTTATCTATCTTTTATATCTCTTTGATTTTGCATTAATTTTACCTTCCCTAATCTCTCTCCTACATCATAACTTCCTATTTTAAAACAACGTTGGGTTAAATTCAACATATATGATGAGTCTTACCAACCCTAAAAGGTTCTCCCATAAGTAATTTATGGCTCCTACACTAGATGAAAGTAATGTTCATGTAGTCACTCACACTACAAACTATGGGACCCCTCCTCATTCCTCTTCACTTTTTAATCCTTTCTTCTCACTTAAAGATCAACCCAAATTAGAGTATACACCAAAGATTATCTTCTTCATCAATGAGTTTCTTCAACATCAAGGAAAGGTTCCTTATACTATTTATCATCTCATGATAAGTGGTCAAGTCAAAGAGGCCCATTCACCTTCTCCCACATTCTCACATGGATTTAGAGATACTAGCTTCTTTGTTTCCTAACCTCTTCCATCTATTTTGACCCCTTCTCATACCATGACTCCTACCTGTTTGATTTCCTCCATCTTTATGCTTAGTATCTCTATTAATATGGTAGGTTCTACATCTAATGGGCCTCTTCCAAGACCCACTCTTATAAATTATTCCACTAGTGTATTATTTTCTACCCATGGTCATCATGCCTCTAGTTCTACTTATTATCATCCCTATACTAGTCCATATTTTGACACATAAGCAAATTATGCCAATAGTGACTTACTTAGTAACAAGTTTTCTCAATCTCCTACTAACACCAATAGTGGTACCCAAGCCACTACTACCAATTATAATACTTCAAACAATGCTAATAATGCAACTCAAAACCATCAAATCATATTACACACTTTTGATCAAATGAATGCTTTCCAAGCTAATAATTTAAATCAAATGATTCAAATTTAAAATCATCTTATCCATATTCAAACCCAACCTTAATAGATGCCATGCATCATGTATAACCAAAATGTTCCCCCACCTCCTCTTTAGGATTTCCATAGTAATCTTATCCCTCAACCTCCTCTTGTTAATAAAATAATCAATCATCTTCAAAATGAGCCTATTACATATAAAAATTCTAATATGAATATAGGAGGTATCAACCCTAACATTTAGAATAATGGGTCAACTAAGCCTACTCTTCATTTAAAAACATTTGGAAATCTTTATAAAGACTAGGTCAAGTTAAATACCTTTGTCACTACCAAGCTATTAGCAAATACTCTCATAGGTGATGATTTAGATTGGTACAACCAAATTAAATCTCATTTCATCACTAGTTTATAATATTTAATTAATGATCTAGTCCAAGAGTTCCAAACTAGTGATCTCCCTAAGAATACCTTGGTCCATTTTATCAATTATAAGCAACTTGAGACTAAAACTGCACAAGATTTTATCAAATGATGGAAGACATTGTCCAATAAATGTGAATATAATATGGAATATGACAACCTCTTTCATTTATTTACCAATTCTCATTTTTACAAGTTGTACTTTAGAAGAGGCCATTGATTAATCCAAGCATCAAGATTTCCTTATGCATCAATTTGAGTGATCTTAACCTTCTATGGATACTCACATATTACTTAAGAATAATAATCATCATTATACCTAACTAGCAACTGATTCACAATCATATGTACTTCTCTTAACCAAAATGGATAAGGAGAGTCACCATGGACTTGTACCTTCTACTTCATTTAGATGTCAACTCGAGGATGTAGACTTGATAGGATGATGTCACTGTATGTGCACACTCAATCTCTAATTTTACATTCTACTAATTGTATCTAAGATGTTGAAGTGTAGTAAATGAAACATAAACAAAGTACTAGAAATAAATTCTTATGCATTGGAATCTTCCTTAAACAAATCTAAACAAGAATGTAAATCAAACAATTCAAAATTAAATCACTCTATGCATAAAGAAATCAAATAACATGCTTAGCTATTAAATTAGGTTGGATTATTTTTGTAAATATTCTAAAGGTGGACCTTCCTCCTTTCATCTTTTAGATTCAATCCTTCCTCTCACAACACTTAATTAAACTCAAAAATACTTATTCATATTAATAAAAAACTATAGCAATGAATTTATACATGAAATTACAATAATTGTTTCTTGAAACAAATGTACTTATGATAATCTCTAATCAACATATACTATCTCTAAACTCTAATTCTACATATTTATATACTATATAGGAGATTGTTTTATGAAGATACATTTGAATTGGGATAACTAAAATTGGTTCCTTTTGCCAAAGTTGTCATTCATGGGAATTATACAACATTGTTGTAGGATAAAAAAGTTGTTTATTATTCAACTATTTCCTTATTTATCTCCATGGAGGTTAGAGTCATTTCCACAAGTTGGTTGGAAGATAATCAAAATCTGTTCATCCATAATTTTGGTCACACAATGGCTGCAGGATGGTATGTGTAATGAGATTTCTTTGCTACAAGATGTTCCACATTACATACCTATCTCTCCAAAACAACCTTAAAACACATTATAGAAAAAGCATCTTAAAGAAATAGATAACCATCATATATTTAATTTCAATATATAATTTTAATTATTTAAAAGAGAATAGAAACATAATGCTATATGGCTTATGAAAGTAAGAAACTGTGTGGAAAAGTGTTCAAAAGCATGGTTAATAAGTAAGATGAGTATAATATATGGATACAAGAACAAGACATTTATGGGGCTCATCACACCCCCCAACTTAAGTTCTTACTCAACATCAAGCAACATACTTGTTCATTCCTAATTCACAAAGAACTCTAAAATCCATGGGATCTACAACATCCTTGGCAAGATGAACATAAAATCCCTACCTCTATTCAAATAGTTACCAAATTTTGACTTCTCTAGCTTCATACACTAGTGTTTTGTCCTACTAATTTGAAATAGGATACTATAATAGAGGAGGCTAGAATTTGAGGTTCAATAATTGCAATCCTATGCCACCTACAAGAAAATATATTTTGTGATCATGTTAAATGCTATGTTTAAATTAAAAGGGGAACAAGGCTCCCTCTTCTTTAGTATAGGAGTGAGCTCATTCCATCATTCCACATAGGAATATCTAGCTGAAGGACCATTAGAATTTCTTAATCCTAAGCAAAAATTTTGGGATTCATCACATTTCTTACCAAACCAAGTTATGACTTCTTTCTTCAACATGATATCATCCCATTCAGCTAATACAACATTAGGTGCCATTGATTCACTCTTGATAAGCAAATATATTTCATTATCCTTTTTATTATATTCTAATATTTCTCTTCCTCTTCTCTATTCAATCAATAAATATGATGAGAATGCCTATAGTTGAACATCTCCAACATATAGATTGGGGTTCCACTCCCTATCATAAGGAACAACATAATTATGCAAGTAGAACTTGTACAATTATGCATGTTCTTCCTATGAATTTATTTTATAGATATAAAATAAGGAAAAGGGATTGATAAATTCATGGGGCATATCACAATAAATTATCGTAAATCTAAACTTATGCCATTCTACTTCAAGATAAATTGAATAAACTTTTTCAGGAGGCCTACAATTAAGGATCTCTTGGGTACAACTAGACATATCCTCAATTTTATATTTTATTTTGGTGATGGTCTCTTCCTTAAACTTATTTTCTTCTTTCAATTTCTTATTTTCTTTCCTCAGTTCCCTCAAAAATTTAGATTGACTATCCATCCAATTCAATAATTTAGAAGATATTACAAATGAGGAGTGACACTTAACTTCTTGGGTATCTTTAGGTGATTTTTGTTGATTTAACTCTAAAAAATGTTGTGAAATGCTAGCTATAATATGGTCTTTGATAGAGGGCTACAATTGATAAGCTACTATAACAAGTGCATCTAGTCCTCCACCAGATTGATATTGTAGTTGCTTAGTTTTTCAAAATTTTATAGGGCTTACTCAAGAGTGGAAAAATCCATTTGTACAAGTTTCTATAATTTATCTACTTATTATTACATTATTTCTTTATGCATCTCTTATTATACTTATTCTTGTACTAGTTCCTAATATAATTCTTCAAAACTATATTCAAATTGTTCTTCTTCCTCATACAATTCTTCAAGACTATGCTCAACTTGTTCTGCTTCTTCCTAATTGAATACTAGATAACAATATTCCTTATCTATTTTAGTCTATAAAGATTCATTACTACTAGCAGTCTATTCTTCCCTATATTCTTCATTTATTTCAATAATAGAAGAAGGTTTAGTTCTCATTATTCTCCTCAATCTATGAGATCTACGAGGAGTAGGGCTTACCTTGGACTTTTTGGGAGAAGGTGGAAGTTTTCCCTTAGACTCATCTAAATCAAGCCAAAGAATGAGTTTCTTCCTTTTCCTTTTAGGTTTCTAGCCTTTAGTAGTCCCTTCTTTAGTCCTTGCTATAGGTTCTTGTGTTACTAAAGGAAGACCTTCTTTTGTAGGTTCTTATGTGGCTACAAGAAGGTTTTATGCTATAGGTTTTTGTGGTTTTTTAAGGAGGGCTTCTTCTAATATTTGTTTTTCAACCTCCAATTCTTATTCTATTTCATTTCTTTCTCTATCACTCTTTGCATTTTTTGATACTTAGAGAAATTCTTCCCAACTGATGTTGGGTCTAGTTCTTTGCAAATAGTCTTGAACAATTAACTAGATGAGACAATGGTGGGAAAGAGCTTTAGAATTACCTTTTTGAAATTCCTCTGAAATTTTTATGATCACGTAGAGCAAGAAGTTGGGAATGTTTATCTATATTACTTACCTCAAATTATTTAGGAACTTGAAGTGTAGGCATGCAACATAAAATACCTCCCTTCACAAATGAAATATATAGAGATAAACTCAAAGAATTTAGCCCATCTTCTTGATAGAAATAACCTTGTAGTGCCCTAATTTGAAGTTTCCAAGAATTAATTTAATCTAATAAACTTTCCTCTCTCAACCTTGGCATCAAATTTGTCTTGCCATTCCTCCCCTATTCTTAGTAGTCCCATTACTCTACTAATGGTAGTTTTTGTTAGCTTTATTTCCATTCCCTTTACCATTTCCAAGCTAGTATGCATATACCAATAAATTCCTTCATGATTTATTCATCCAAGACCTATATTTTCTTAAAATACTACACCCATCCTATATAACAAAATAGGGCCAATATTTCCAATCTATTAGTTAAAGGGGTGATATCTAGCAATTCATGTTTCAATAAATCACCTTCCATATTATGTGAGTTACAAGTTTGGGTGCTTGCAGTAAGAATTTTGGGCTATGATAGAATGATTTGAAACTATTGCTTTGGGAGGTGAAATAATCATTTTGAATTAATGGAAAAACTCCCCCAATTTTTATTGTCACTTGTTCTTAAGGGATGAAGTCGATGTGCACAAAACACTCATGGTAAGAGTAAAGGGTGGTAGTAGCAGTTGTGTCAATATTCACATCAATCAATAAAGGAGATGGTAAGTGGGTGTGATAAGAAAAGGATATGGTAGTGAATTGATAACATTAAGTCTCATCATCTTTAGAAATAATTAAAATGTATGATAGGAAATAAATATAGAATAATTATTATTTTATTAATAGAAATACCTTTCATAAATATGCAAATGATAATTCAAAGTGGTGGTCATGGCATGTGCTATCATTTAAGTAGGAAAAAATGCTTGATGTAGGATGGAATTTAGGAATATATTCTATAGCAAGATATGTTTCTTTTAGTAGTAAATTTTATCCTATAGTAGCAAGTTTTATCCTATAGCAACAAGTTTTATCTTGTAGTAATAAAGTTTTATCCTACAACAATAAGTTTTTTAATCCTATCGCAAGAAGGAAAATGTATTTATGTTCCAAGGGAATGAATTTGCATTTAAAAATAGATAAAAACAAAAAGTTTTATTGCTTTGGTACCTTTATTTTTCACTTTTTAAAAAATGAATGTTGATCAGTTAGTGACCTAGTTTTCTAAGACAACATCCGTCAGCAATGCCTGAAGGTTTTCATTTTTGATTTTTTAAATTTTTTTTTAAAATTTTTTGGTCCAAATTCAACTGGAATCAAAAGAATCCAAAATTTAGGATTTTATTTAGCCTAAATTAGGCCATTTTAAATGAATTGTTTTTGGCTATAGGAAGCTTTATTACTCTTAGAAAATATTAGAGAAGGGTTGATAGAAATACACTTCAGTTGTAGGAATAAATTGATTTATTTCATGAAGAAGGGATGGATGTTGTTCTTTATGAAGTTGGAAAGTGAGGGTTTCCTTGGAAAATGGTTTCTTATATAGCTTGAGCCTATGTCCATTAACAAGCAATTAGAACTGAATAGAGTCAATGGTCATGAGCTTTATAGCTCCATTGTAAAAAACTTGTTTGATCTCATAAGGCCCAAGCCATCTAGATTACAATTTTAATTTATGATCTTTATATTTAGAGTAAAAAAGGAGTTCCCAATCTTCTAGTTTGAAATTATTATTCTTGATGTTCTTGTCATACCATCCCACATGTTGTCTTTGCACTATTTTAGTATAATGAAGTACTTCCTTTCTTAGTTCATCAAGTGCATTCAACTACATGATCCTATCTTGTTGAGCTTAGAAAATATCCAAGCCCAAATTAAGTGTTGTCCTTAATGTCTTATGTTCAAAATCAATGGGTAGATTAGGCTTCTTACCATAAACTAGCTCATATGGAGTGAGACCAGTTGTGGTTTTCAAGGTGATTCTATAAGCCTAGACTATTTCTAGAAGATGAGTTTACCAATTTTTCCTATGCAAGATGATAGTCTTAGTGAGGATATTTTCTAATTCTTGGTTTGTCACTTCCACTTGACCATTTGACTGAGGATGGTAAGGGGTAGACTTCTTATGTCTGATTTCATATTCTTTTACCAAGGTAAATGTGAGGTCTGATGTAAATTATGGGCCTTGGTCTATGAGTATTTCTTTTGGTACTCCATAGTAGGTGAATATTTATTCATAGAGGAACTCAACTACCTTCTCATCTTGGGCATGGGTTAAGGCTTTGACCTCTGCCCATTTGGTGACATAATCAATGCACACTAGTATGTATTCCTTGTTGTTAGATTTAGGATCAATGGGACCTACAAAATATAGTCCTCATTTGGCAAAGGGTTTTAGAACAAGTTATGAATATAATGACATTTCATCAGAGTGAGTAGGATTTCCCATACATTGGCATTGATCACATTTGGAGATGTACATTATGACATCCTTATGCACACATTACTTTTAGATTTCAAGATATCTCTTTATCATTAGATCAAATTCAATTATGAGAAGATGTTTTCAAGAAGATGAAGCTTATGACATTATTATATCTTGTCATAATAAACCTTGTGGCATTCATTTTGCTGCCAAACAGATTGTGATGAAAGTACTTACTATCGAATATTATTGGCCATCCTTATGCAAAGATGGCCAATAATATCTGGTAGTAAGCACTTTCATCATAGCCTATTTGATAGTAAAATGACCCGTACAAGGTTCATCATGACAAGATATGACAATGTCATAAGCTTCATCTTCTTAAAAACATCTTCTCATAATTGAATTTGGGATAGTAATGTCTACTCTTTTAGATCAGGTGTTATTTGTCCTTAGGTGAGAAATGTTATGGTAGTGATCTTGTATCAAGATAAAAATATCTAAAAACCAAGGAGATTGAATTGTTACAACAAATAAATGTTCATCAGGAAAAGAATCATCAACAATATGACTATGATCATCATTTCAAAACTATGATAGAAAACTTACTACTAAATTATCCTTACCTAGTCTGTCCACAATGGTAATATAAAATTCCTACATTAAAAGAAACCAACAAATTATCCTACCTATTATAATAAGTTTGTTAATTAAATACCTTATTACTTCATGATTGGTGTGGATGAATACTTGGTAACCTATAATGTAGTGTCAAATTTGTTGATGGCATAGATGATGGCCATAAATTACTTCTCTATTATAATGTATTTAAGTTCAGCCCCTTGAAGATTCTTGTTGATAAAATAGATTGCATAACTCAAAGATTCATCTTTTTGGCCAAAGATAGCTCCTAGAGTGGTGTCAGATGCATCTGTATGAATGTGAAAAGGCTTTTTTTAGTCAATTCCTCTTAGAATAGGAGTTTTTATGAGAAGGTCTTTGAGTTACTGATAATCATCAGTCCATGTAAATTCAACATCTTTAGTAAGCAATCCAAACAATGGGGTGATAATTTTACTAAAATATTTGATAAATCATCTATAATAAGCATCATGTCTTAAAAAACTTCTAACATCTTTTTGCTTCTTTTGCGTGGGTATATCCTTGATGATACTTATATTTGATAGGTCAACTTGAATTCTAATAGGAGATATGTGATGTCCCAACACAATCACTTTAGTCTTAAGTATGTAACAATTTTCATTACTTATAGATAATTGATGGTCTTAGTAGCATTGAATAACTTTCTTTAGGTTGGTCATGTTTCTTTGAATGCCTACCCATAAATAGTGAAATCATCCATGTAGATTTCAACATAGTCATGGGAGAGATTAGAATATATGCTCAAGATAGCCCAGTGAAAAGTACCTAGGGCATTATAAAGACAAATGGTAAGATGACATAGGCATAGGTTCCCCAAGGGAAAGTAAAAGTGGTTTTATCTTTGTCTTATAGTGTAATTCGTATTTGATTATAACCACTATAGCCATCCAAGAAGGAAAAGTACTTCTTCCCTGCTAATGTATCCAACACTTTATCAATAAATGGAAGGGGAAAGTGATCCTTCTTGGTAGCAACATTCAAATCTTGATAGTCAACAAAAATATGCCATTTGTCCCCTTTCTTAGGGATAATGACTAGAGCAGAGACCCACTAGTTGTCCAAGATAGGATAAACAAATCTTGCATCCAAGAGTTTTTACAACTCAATTTTGAAAATATCTTTGACTGTAAGATTCATTAATTATTGGGGTTGGTGAATAGGTTTGCATTATTTTTTAATGTAAATGTGATGTGTACATAAATATAGGGGTATTTATCTCATGTCATGGTAATCTTAGGAAAATGTTGTTATGTGCCTTCTCAACATTGTAACTAATTGACTTTCTTACTAGGGTGTTAAAGAAGTGTTGATGTTGAGAGGTTTGTTTGACAAGATGTCTACTTGCTTTGAGATGGGTTGGCCATGGATGCTAACATTAACTACAAGACTTCCTAAATTATAATATTTTGGGGGAACTATATTTCCCAACATAATATCTACTAGTTGGCTAATGACCTAGACTGTTTTAGGATCCTTCTTTCTTCCCAATTTTTTTAAAAATAACTTGCTAATAGCTTTATTGTAGATAGTAACATCCTTTATTACTTGAAAGAGTGGTATTTTTATGCATATATTCTCAAGCTGTCCTAAAATATCAAATTTAGGTTTTGGTTCAAGACGTGATATGCTCAATCTCTTCAAAAAAGGAAGATTAACAATTTATTTTGATTTTTTGATGGATGTATCTCAGGATTGACCATAGGTGGCTATGGATTAGTATGGAGTGGATTTGGTTAAAAGTTTTCTATGATTATGGGTGAGGTGGGTTATGGAAGAACATGACCTGAAAGAAGATGAACTTGATTAATATCTAATGAGTATGTTGGATATTGCATTATTTCAATGGATTGTGTCAATTGAACCAACTTATTGATAGGATTGGGGATGTGATGCGCAAGTAATTGAGTGGTTCAAATATGTTGTAGAGTATTTAAAATTATGACCTATTTTTGTTATGTTTGTTACATTTACTGGGGAAAGCTTTGATTACCTCTCCATTATTGTTTCCATAGATTAGAGGGATAAAACCATTGTTGGTTTTGGAATTGCCCCAGTTGAGGTTGTTGTCCATTCTATTACATTTATAACTGATTTTAGGGTAGCTACCAATTTTTTTGAGACCAATTTTGATTAGATACATTCATCCAAGAACCATATTGAGGATTATTTGAGAATTAAAAATTTTCAAACATTGAGTTTGATGGCATTCTTGATCGTTGTACCCACAGTTTCTGTTGAGCCAAGAAAACACCTGATTCTCATATTCTCCTATTGCATGTTGATTCACTATTTCAAGATTCTCCTCAATTATGTTGGCTAACTAAGATTTCATGGAATGTCATGTGCAATCTGCCTTCTTCTTTTTGTATTTAGGGCAATAGGTGGCTAAGGCTTTCTCAAAATTTTCTTACTTCCTTTGGGTATGTAATGTATCAACTTGAGTAGCTAGGTGATTGATGATGTCCTAATTCATGTACTAGAGCAAGTTGATAACTTTACCTTTATAAAGGCCTACAATAGATGCTACAAGAAAGGTTCTACCCTTACTTTTGTTCATGGTTGATTTGGACTAGTTTATACATAGAACTGTTAGTTCATCAAATGGAAATGTAAAAAAATCACCACCAGACATTATATCTAATGCCTCAAAAAAATCATCTCTAATTCATTTTAGGAATATTAGTTTGACTGATTCTTTGGCCATTATATTTTTATTAGAGTTTTTCAAGTTGAAGAAAAATCTTTCCATATATTCCTCTAATTTCTCATCATCAGCTTGTGTTATTTGAAAAATGTCATCTCTCTTGTATTTTTCATCCCTACAATAGCCTTGGTATTTTATCAAAAAATTATCCTTCATTTCTTCCCAAGTACAAATGGCAACCTTTTCAAGTCCCATGGACCATCTAAGTGTTACATATTTAAGTTTTGATAGAAATAGTTTGAGTTTCTAAGCATCTTGATTATAATCATAGCTATGGCATAAGACGTTGAACCCAAAAAAAATGTATCTAGATCGTCAGACACTTTTCCTCTAAAGGTAGGGAGGGAAGAGTGAGGGATATTCTTCATGGGTGAATTTATATTAGGAGTAAGGATAGGAAATTCAAAATTAGTAGACTCATTGGTAGTGTTTTCTTCTTAGTGATCCCCCATGAATACTCTCTGTGTTGGTAGATGGGAGGTTGTTGCTACCCAACGCTCAAAATTCCTATCAATTATTTTATTTACTAGGGTGTAAAAGATAGAGAATTTATCTTTTTCCTTAGAAATTTGTGGCTTCCTATATAATGGGGATGGTGTGGAGGTTTCAAAAGATTATACTAGTGTCTTGACAAAGAGTCTCTCTAAATTGGAAGATTATATTGGCCTAGTGTTTCTTCTAGGGGAAAGAATAGCTTTGAATGCCTCCTTAGCAAGAAATTTGGGTGAAAAATAGAATTGAACTTTAGATTCCTGATTATGAGGTGATAAGGTGGGAATTATTATAGGTGGTACATGTGGGTCTCTTTTAGGGGTATGAACCTCTTCAAGGTCTCCAACTTGTGCTACCAATCTAGCAAAAAAAATTTCCTTCTCTACCTCTTCTATTGACAATTGTGAGTGATCTTCAGGAATTCCTTCATGTTCCTTAGTTAATATAAGATGAATATTTGATATTTCAATAATGTTTTATGATTCAAGAAAAAATCTTCCTATAGTCCCCTTTGCTATGCATACATTAGCCATTTGTTTTTACGTTTTACCCACCCTGCCTGCATAGGGATAGTAATATGGGGTTTATTGAAATTTCCACTATCCTACTTACAAAAAGGGAAATTTAAACTATAAAAGTAAGAAATATTTAATTTAAAGAATAAAAAAAGTTGGAAATAAAAATAATAAGCATCCAAAAATAATTTCTATCAAGATTGAAGATTATAAGTGTGTGACACCCTTCTCCGACAATGGTGCCAAAAATGACTAGAAGTTAATTCACAATTGGATGTACTTATCTTGACCAAAATGGATAAGGAGAGTCACCATGGACATGTACCTTATAATTCATTTAGATGTTAACCTGAGGACATAGACTTGATAGGATAACATCATTATATATGCATTCTCAATCTCTAATTTGACATTCTGCTAATTATATCTAAGATGTGGAAGTACAGTAAATGAAATGCTTGAAATAAAACATAAAAAATTACTAGAAAATAAATAATTATGAATTAGAATCTTCCTTAAACAAATATAAGCAAGAATTTAAATCAAATAATTTAGAATTAAATCACACAATGCATAAAGAAATCAAATAACATGCTTAACTATTAAATTGGGTTGGATTGTTTTGTAAGGATTCCAAAGGGGGCCCTTCCTCCTTCCATATTTCAGATTCAATCCTTCCTCTCACAACACTTAATTTAACTCAAGAATGCTTATTCATATTAATTAAAAACTACATCAATGAATTGCTGCAAGAAGTTATAATAATTGTTGCTTGATAAAATGTACTTATGATAATCTCTAATCAACATCTACTATCTCTTAGCTCTGTTGCTACATATTTATATACCATAGAGGATATTGTTTTATGAAAAATAATATATACATTATATTTTAAGATAAATTTGAATTGGGATAACTAAAATTGGTTCCTTTCACTAAAGTCATCATTCATGGGAATTCTGCAATATTGATGTAGGATAAACATGGTTGTTTCATTCTTCAACCACTTACTTATTGAGCTCCATGGAGGTTAGAGTCATTTATTTAAGTTGGTTGGAAGATAAATAAAATATATTCATCTATAGTTTTGATCATGTAGTGGCTTCAGGATGGTCTATGTGATGAGATTATTTTGCTATAGGATGCTCTGCACTACATACCTATGTATCCAAAATATCCTTAAAAAACATTATAGAAAAATCATCCTAAAGCAATAAATAATGATCATATATTTAATTTTTTTACATAATTTCAAATATTTAAAAGAGTATAGAAACATAATGATATATGGCTTATGAAATTAGGTAATTGTATGGAAAAGTGTTTAAAAGCATGGTTAATAAGTAGGATGAGTACAATATATGGACACAAGAATAGGAAATTTATGGGGCTCATCAGTACCAATGATGTTGTCACTAACTCTTATGATACCATTCAGACCATTCAAGTTGTTGTTCCTAACCAAACTCTAGAACAAGTTTCCCCTCCTAACCACATCACCAACCCTCATTTATCTTCAACAAATAGCATCAATGTTCATAAAAATTTATCCTTAGAAGAATTACAAAAATGTCTACCTAGGCCTTTACCATGATAACTTGATCCCACTCGACTCATGAAATCTTGGTATGATCTGGATAAATTTTGTTGGCTTCATGCTAGTTGGGGTCATTCTCTTGAGACCTATAGGAAGATTCATAATTTGGATATGGTTTTCCTTCTTGGTCCTAATTTTGACCATGATTATATAATTATTAAATGTCAACAATCCTATGGCATCACATTCAAAGCCCATGAGACACAAACTAAATCTCAAGCTTTGAACCAGGCTAATACTCATTTGGCCATCTATAAAGATCCTCTTCCAAATCATAAAGATAACCAAGACAAGCCTACCCCTTCTACCAATAATGTCGATAATCTTCTTGACCCAAATCCTAAATAGAATGTGGTCAATATGACTAATATGTGAAGGGTGGTTGCTTTTATTGATCCTTGACCCATCCACAAACCTCAATTGTCTCATACCTTTCATTTTATCTAAGACTCTTCTCTAACTCACTTGATCAAGTTGGGGAAAGAAGACTTTATATATTTTAATGAATCAATTCTAACACCTCCCTTGGATAACACTTCTCATACCATTTCCACCATCCCTCTAACCTATTTACCTATCACTAATGATAATCAAACTTCTATCAACACTTCTTCAAATCTCTCTCAAACCAAAACCTACACCAATTAACCAATCCTCTCAAGATAATAAACAAACATGTCCTCCACTTAAACTTTCTACCTCTTATCATCATAAATTCACATGCACTTCAGTTCCTCCTTTTGAGGACCTCCTTCAACATTATGCACCTCTTTCCAACAATATTATTATGGGTTAGGATGAATGGGATCGTATCACAAAACTTACTAATATCCCATCTCAAATCCCATTTATCAAACTTACACGGACCTCTCCATTTCATCATAACCATCTTATACAACTTTTGTTCAAAATGAACATCCCTCATCCCCCTAGCAAGATGTGAAGCCACCTTATCTGGATTAGAAGATATCATTTTACAAAAGTGCAAATAGATGCCCATACATGTTGATGAAATAACAAACACTTATTTTTCCCTTAAATTCCCCATTTATTATATGTTCCCTGATGATATTCTACTTTGTGTGGATGATCCTCCACATTTTATCAGTGTCAAAATCAATGATATCCAAATCAAGTGTGCTTTGATTAATAAAGGTTATGACACTTGTTTTTCATCTCTTGATTTTATCAAAACCCTTAGATATTTTGAGTGTAATCTCAAGTCCACACATAACACATGTCAAGGATATGACCGAAGGAAAATTCATCCTTTAAGTTGTGTGTGGCTCCTAATTACTATCCCACCTGTCACTGTCCATGTGAAGGTGATGATCTTCAACTTTATTCTATCCTATAAAGTTTTTATTGGTAGGTCATGGACTCATCACATGAGGGTAGTTGCCTCTTTTGCTTTCCAATGTGTCATATTTCCTCACAATGTAGCCATTTATAAGATTTAAGGTGACACAAATCTTGGAATTTTGAACAATTCCAAGACCATGGTATATTCATCATTCCTACTCTTGAACCCTTACCAAGCATTCCATTTTGTGAATCTCAATGATTTAACTTTCCTATTAATTCCACTTGAGGTTACAATAGTCACCCCAAACTCATCAAGAATATACCCACTAACCTCTTTGATTATGATGATAATGAGCCTAATGAGATCAATCTCAATATTAAAACCTTGGACCTCTCACATCATTCATCTCTCAGCTTCTCGCTTCTTTACAACCTCATTACCATCAACCACCTTGTGATGATATACCTATTCTCTTAATTAAGACTTATCATTCCACTCATCACACCACATCTAATGACAAGGTCATCCCTACCTATGCTATTGATATTCATACACTTGATTATGATGATGGTTATACCTTAGATGACCCATTCTTAGGTAGTCTTATTCAAGATTGAGATGATGAGATTATTCATTATCCTTCCTCTTTGCTTCATTAATTTAATATATATTCTAGTATTCCATCCTATATCATTCCTAATTTCATAATTTTCCCTCTTAATCACATGGTAGAGATGGTATAGATACCTCCATTTTTTGAATAACCTCATAGGATTATGATTATAGATTGTGCTATGACTGGTCCCTATCACTTTGATAGATACCATGACTCCTAGTTGAATTATCCCTAAGATAATTATGACTATCCTTTAGCCTTATATGTATCCCACTTTTCCCTTAATAAAGCCTAGTTTAGATCCCATTCCTACTCTCTCTATAGCTAAGTCTATTCCTATTTCTGATCTTATTACTCCTTCAATCAAGTCTTGTCTAGTCTCTCCATCAACCCCACCTTATCTTGGTGATGTCTTGCTCCCTTTACTACAGCTATCTCCTTTACCCACCAAATGGATGGATCAACCATATTTTGACATTCATAAAGTTTCCAGTCATTAGACTTAAGAGTATTCACTATACCAATCTTCCTTGGCTTCTATTTACACCCTTTTTGTGAGTATGCCTACCAAGTCTACTCAAAATCACATCTATTTATTCCATGAAAAAGATAACCATTCATCCATGTATTATCAAAAGTTGTGATAATATATTGACACCTTGAATCCCACCATTGCTCAACCCTTAAAAAAATATATACCTCCCCCAAAAGTATTACCTAAGTATCTTCCTAAGTATAGAGAGGTATATTGTCTTTAACACCAATGTGGTATGCATCACACTGATTGTTATCTCATCTTTCAGAAACATCTCAAGGATCATCTCTTAACCATTATTTCACCTTCTATCCTTCCTCCTATAGGTTTCCCTCATAATAAGGCTTCCCCTTCTTCCACTGTGTCTCCACCTCCTATGGTTCCATCTCCACCTATGAGTCCCTCACCTATAGACCTTACCTCACCCATGAATCCCTCTCAACTAGTGATTCCCTCACCCATGAATCCCTATCCATCGATGACCCCTTTATATCCTATTGAATCCACTCCCATGCATTTTCCTAATCATCCCTTGCATGATAACCATCATTGTTAGGAACCCCACGGAAGCACCATTGATTACCAAACAACTAAACATGCGGAATTAAACCAAAAGTACAAGTAACTAGAATTCAAAAAAAACATAGAATATGAGAGACAATACCCAATTGTATTAATACTCTTCCAGAAGGAAATACAACAAAGAACATTGCCATAGTTCTTCTTCCTTACACACCTCTAGGGATCCCACACCTCTAGGGCATAAACAATAAATCTCTTTAAGAGCTCACTCTCTCTCTTATGGTCCCAACACACAACTCAAACAAGAGTTGGTGTTCACCTCCAACTAGTCAGTATCCACTACTGCCAGTACCACTAGTCAGTATCACTACTGCTAGTACACAAGTGCTCCACACACTCCAAATCTGAGTATACATACATAATCCAAGTAGATCTCCCATGAACTTGCAACAACCTTCAACTCAAATGATCTTAATTTGGAAGGAACTACCTTGCCTTCCTCTTTGCTCTATGACCGAGTACACACCGTACTCCAAGTAGATCCTGCCTGATCTTGCTACCTGTTGTGTTGCTGTCACCTTGATCCTGCTGCCACTTGCAGATCAACCTAGTTCTATACACCTGCAAACCTAGACCTTACACACACAAACACCTACAAATCAATGATCTTACTTACCATGTAGATCTCCAAATGTGGCCTTGCACACCTACTAACCAAGATCCTACATACATGAAGAATCCTTCTGATTCTCCAAACCAACACCCACACTTGGCACTATGGCACTAGGAGGAACACACCAATGCTCTCTTCACTGTGAAGGAGCTAATATTTGCTCTCTTACTCTCTAGCAAAAATTACAATACAGCCCATGAGTCTATTATATAGATCTCATGCAAACAATAATTAGACATCTAATTATAATAATTAGATTCACAACTCAAGTCTATAATTGGCCTCTTAACATGCAAACACCCAGTTCGTTAACTAACTATCTATGAACTGGTAGTTTTGGAACCACACAGGCGACTAACGTCAGTCCCTATCTGGCTGGAGATGATCGACGTTAGCTGATACCTGATCGATGTTGGTTTTTGTCTTCACTATATATGAGCAACGTCAGTTGCCCTGCAACTTAGCAACCTCTCAACAACCTCCTCCATGTCTACATCAGTGAAGCTTTTAGCTCCACAACCTAACAATCTCCCACTTGGAGATAAATAGTTGCACTGTACCTATACCTGTACCCCATCTAATCTGTTTCCTAGCTTGTATCCCTTTTCAAGCTCAACCTTAAAGACCAACCACCACAAAACTTGTGGTGCACCTCCTGTCATCTAAGTAACCTGCCACATCCACATCTATAAACCCATGTAAAAAAGAACTTGACCCTGCATAACATGTCGACCTACTGCTGGTCCCTCTCAGATACTTGAGAATCCACTGAACTACCCTCCAATGCTTTTTTCCTAGATCAGCTCCAAACTTTTTGATAGTACCCACTGCTTGGGCAAACTCAGGTCCATACCAAACCTCATGTGATTTCGGACACTAAACTATCTAGTCCTTGGTGTGCTCTAGTTTTGCATCCTATGTATTGAACCTCGCTAACATCTGATTCACATCAGCTCCCACTAGAGACAAAATCAACCTGTGATCTTCCATGTCTCTCATGCCAAAGAATTTTGTTGCTCCAAATTCCTCATGACATGCCACTGAACTAACCTTACCCTTAGCTTAGGAAAACCCTATATGTCTGAACCTGTAACTAGTATACCATCCACATACAGTAATAGGATAATGTTGCAATCATCATCCACCTGGTAAGACAAACACAATGGTTACACTGACATTGACTAAAGCCTTGCTTTGTCATCCACCTGTCAAAACCTGTACCACTATCCTACAGCTTCCTCAAGACCATATGACCTGGGCTTCCATCTCACGTGTCCATTCTCTCTATTATTTAACTAAGGTATCCATTCATCTTTCAGTGCTTTCTTCTAGCTGGCAACCCTACCAAATCTCTCATTTGGTTTTGCATCCTAATCATGCCATGCTTCCACTGTTTCCTGGATCCTTCTTGCTCTACAGTGAGTAATGAGTATAAAGAAGAGGAACAACAAATTTGAGGCTTACTTACCTTTTCAGTCCTCTATATGGGCATTTGAGACTCCTTGATAGCTTGCTGTCTGCCCAAAATCTATCTCAGTGACCGACCTCTGTCACCACACAATCTACATCCGACTGATGTTAGTTCCATGCGACTGTCCTTTTTTTTGATGCTAGTTTTTTGATCGATGTCAGTCTTATCTGGTCACCGACGTCAGTTCCCTTATCGATGCTAGTAGCCACCCTGCCTGACACCACTGGCTCTAGAATGCACATGACCAACATCAACACCTATCTATTCGACGTTGGTTCCCCTTGACCGATGTCGGTAACTATGTTCACCTGTGAGTGATGACTTTTTACCTGTGAGCTCTCCATGGATCAAAACCCTATCCAAACTACCCTACTCAGAGTTACTCAGTCCCATCTATTGATCTCTATCCATCATATCCTCTAGAAACACTAAGGCTTTCCAGTTCTTAAGTCTGTCAAAGACATATGACTTCCTCTTAAGAACATGCATCTCCTTCTTGCTCATGTGACCAAGCCTACAAAGCCACGTCTTTGCAATAGAAGAAGAATCAATAATACAAGCAAGTAGATAAAGAGTACCTGCTTTCTTACCACTAGCTAATTCAAGTGCATCCACTGTGAGAGTTCTTGTGCATCTCTCATCACCCAACTTTCCTAAAGCAATTAGCCACATCTTCAAGACTGGGACTTGCATGACCTCCTTCAACACCCATGTGTTGGCCACTTGCAATTTTAGCTTCACTTCCCCTTTGCCAATTCTTTGGAAAGGCACACCAGCCCCTAAATAAATCTTTCCAAAGTCTCTAAAGACCTTAACATGGAAAAATAATCTATTTCGAGCTACATGGAAAGAGGCAACATAATCTATAAAACAAGATTCTACTTTATCCAAGGAACATCCCAGAGCATCTTGTACAACAACACCTACAACATCTACTTCTTCAATTCTTTCATGCTAATCTCCCACCAACCAACAATATTTCTTTACCTGCTCTTTCTTTCCATAACACCGTAATTGACCATTCATGCTTTTCAATTCCTCCATTCTTAGTGTACTTTCTTTTATTGTTGCTATACTCCCACTCAATCAGAAACCCCTGAGAGTGACTTGTAACCAAACACAAACCTGCTCCCTGTAACCTTAGCTCTGATACCAACTGTTAGGAACCCCACAGAAGCACCATTGATTACCAAGCAACTAAACATGTGGAATTAAACCAAAAGTACAAGTAACTAGAATTCAAAAATAACACAAAATATGAGAGACAATACCCAATTATATTAATACTCTTCCAGAAGGAAATACAACAAAGAAGATTGCCACAGTTCTTCTTCCTTACACACCTATAGGGCTCCCACACCTCTAGGGCATAAATAGTAAATCTCTTCAAGAGCTCACTCTCTCTCTTATGGTCCCAACACACAACTCAAATAAGAGTTGGTGTTCACCTCTAACTAGTTAGTATCCACTACTACCAGTACCACTAGTCAATATCACTACTGCCAGTGCACAAGTGCTCCACACACTCCAAATCTGAGTATACATACATACTCCAAGTAGATCTCCCATGAACTTGCAACAACCTACAACTCAAATGATCTTACTTTGGAAGGGACTACCTTGCTTTCCTCTTTGCTCTATGACCGAGTACACACTATACTCCAAGTAGATCCTGCCTGATCTTGCTACCTATTGTGCTGTTGTCACCTTGATCCTGCTGCCACCTACAAATCAACCTGGTTCTGCACACCTACAAACCTAGACCTTACACACACAAACACCTTCAAATCAAAGATCTTACTTACCATGTAGATCTCTAAACGTGGCCTTGCACACCTGCTGACCAAGATCTTACATACATGAAGAATCCTTCTGATTCTCCAAACTAGCACCCACACTTGGCACTGTGGCATTAGGAGGAACACACCAATGCTCTCTTCACTCTGAAGGAGCTAATATTTTCTCTCTTACTCTCTAGCACAAATTACAATATAGCCCATGAGTCTATTATATAGATCTCATGTAAACAATAGTTAGACATCTAATTAAAATAATTAGATCCATAGCTCAAGTCTATAATTGGCCTCTTAACGTGTAAACACCTGGTTCATTAACTAACTATCCATGAACTGGCAGTTTTGGAACCACATAGGCGATCGACGTCAGTCCCTATCTGGTTGTAGATGATCGATGTCAGCTGATACTTGACTAATGCCAATTTCTATCTTCACTGTATATGACCGATGTCAGTTGATCAGACTGACGTCAGTTGCCTTGCAACTCAGCAACCTCTCAACAACCTCCTCCATGTCTGCATTAGTGAAGCTTTTAGCTGCACAACCTAACAATCATCATCATCATGATCCTTCAGGCATTTCTACATTTTCTATCAAGGAGATTGATGTGAAGTATTTTTTCAACTTTCCTTGAAGATTGATGAGAATTTGGTTGTCATTCACATTTAAATTCATAGATACTTATCAGATGTTATGGATAATGTGTGTGGACAAATATATCATTACTTATGAACACAATCATGGTGTTCTTACATTTATTTCTTCATTTGGATTGGATGTGTGCTCTAACTTTACATTTATATATTTCATATCATTTGACATTGTGTCAAATTCTTATTTATCTTATATAATGACTTTTGTTTTACATTACATGTTAATTATAATGTCATTATGTTCTCTTATGTATTATTTTTCATAATTTCATCCTTACTCTTATAGAATTCATTCTTTTGTTCTTGTTCCTTGTCATGATTGTTTACTATCTTATCTCTATAAACATGGATAATTATTATTGTGACTTGGTTATACAAGCCTTTTCCCTTTAGTCACTCCTCATTTACCATGTGATCAATCAGCAAACAATTCATCCTAGTGGAATCTCTTTTTACTAATCCACTTTGGATACCCCTTTCTTCCCCTTTATTCCCTTTCAAAAACTATGCATACACATGGTTGAGACTTTAGATATCATGTTGATTCATAATTAAGCCTTAGTGTTATAGTCAGTCATATCTTTGGATACTTATCTTCCTTTAGCCAAAGCCTAAATCTCATTCATGTATATCACTCTATCTCTCATGATTGGTAATTCTAAGTCTGTATGGAGGAGGAATCTTAAAAGCCATAAAATATTCAAAATCCAAATCATTTAACAAAAGGCAATGATCTAAAAGGCAACATTTAAAATTCTCAAAAGTTAAATCACACTAAAAGACATGATTCTAAGAACATCTCTTTTTTATAATTAAAGTTCAAACTCCATAGTTGGCCTCATAATAGAGACAAGGTCCATTATGGTGTAGTAGGATAGTATATTAGAAAAGGAGAATAATTTTTGTTAGTGCTACCTACTTTCTCACACAAGTACCCAATCTTCATAGTAGATCTATCACTTTGTAAGGGGTCTTGAGTAATGGGGAACACATTATGGGAAGGTAGGTCCATTTTACTTTTATTTTTAAAATATTCAAATATGAGTTGATCTTGGTACCACACTTATTTACCTACATAGCTTTTTGTCTATAGTGAATAGGTATCCTTTGTATATAAATGGTCACTAGTCACTTAGTGTCTTCTCATATCCTTAGTCTGCCTCATATCTCTCAAGGTATTATCAAAATATGCCTACATTATGCTTCTTACATTTAATTTTTCACTCCCTATAATCCTAATATTTCCCCTTGAGAAATATTATTTTATTCATTGATCACTCCCTTAGGGATTCCATTTGTGAGTTGCATTGTAAGACCATGAATAGGACCTGGCCTTCCTCACAAATTACCAAAAATTTCACATTACCATTCCAAACATCCCCTTTTCCCATATTTTCACTTTATTTCCACCTCATTGGTGTTCCATTTGTGAGTTTTAGTGTAAGACCATGGATAGAACATGGTCTTCCTCATAAAAGTTTCCAATAATCCAAGTCACAACAAAATTACTTGTGTCAAATATGATATAAGATGTGATTGATTATGGGTTACATGTCATTGACATGCTTCCCATATTGATTTAGTATGATTTATGCTTAATTCATTAATCTTTCACTTTAATCTTCTTATTTTACAATTGCATGTAAGAATCCAACCACTTTTCTTGAGTTTTTCATACTTCCCAATTTGAATTAGTGTGATTAATGTAAGAATATTTTACCAATTTTGTTTCTCTTTTATACTTCCCAAAGTGATTTAGTATGATTAATTAACTTAATAAATCTATTTTTATACCATTTTTGTTTCACATACTTTCCATTTTATTATAGTATTTTCATACTTCCCAACATGATTTAGTGTGATTTTACTTGTTTTAATTTAGTGCCAATATTTTTCCAATTTTTTCGCCATCTTGTTTACCACATTTTATTGGTTTATTATACATAGTCATGTTTTTTTATTACACATTACCCAATGTGAAATAGTTTGTAGTGCATTTGTTTTTGATTAATTATACTTTTCCAAATCTTTTTTTTGTCTATTTGTTTTTTTTAACCATGCATGTGTAATACATAATGCTAGAAAAGAAAACACCACCCATATATTTCCTATATAATATAAAACAAAATCAAAATACATGTACTAGAAAGAAATATATCCATGCATCCACATCCACAACCCAAACATAAAACATAAGATCAACATCCAACTACCAAAATATAAGATCAACATCCAACTATCAAAACATAATATCTCTATATATATCATGTGTTTTAATATAAAGTACATAAATACATCACTCTAGCTCTAAGGCTAGGCTCTAATCATGTATATCTCAAACTATCCCCTCTCAATCATACACTGTAATGAGAATGTCTAAGATATCAAGCCTACCACTTGTCCCTATAGGTTAGCCACCTAGGCCTGTACCTATCCCAACTGGATAGTGGTATCCATATGCACAACTCTCTCATGAGCCAAGGCCTCCCATGCTTGTGCCTCTCCTAATCCCATGCCTACTAGTGGTTTTATCCCATCTCCACATGCATGTAGCTACCTCGTGGCCTTTCTTACTACTTTGGATGAACCTACTTGAGCTAGGGTAGGTGGTACCATAGGATCATCTAATGTGGCAGGGTCATATGGTGCCAACACCTCATCTAGATTGTCATGGTGTGCTCCCATCACCAAGGATTCCCATCTGACCTCCTCCTCATCCACAAAATCTACAAAATTAAAACTAGATAGATATTAGATCACACATATATATATATCTCATAATCTATCTATATATCTATATAACTAGTATTCTCTATTAAAGACTAAAAATCATAACCATTTATTACCTAACTTTATGTTGTAGATAATTTTCCTAACTATTATATGCATAGGTTATAAAAATTTCATTTTTTTCTCTTTTGTGCTAATCTCTACGGGTTCACTTAATGTTCCTCATATTGGATGCCTTCACATCTCTCATATATCCTTCTTTATATACAAAACTAAGATGAGTAAAAGTATGTGTTTTTCAATTCTATCCTTTCATTTATCTTATTTTTTCTTTACTTCACTTTACTTAGCATCAATGTTATGTGTCATCATGTTCTTTTCTTGAAGCACCATCTCATGTTACACTTATGTGACACATGATGAGATTCAAGAGGGGAATATGTATACACATACTATTTTCAAAGTTTTAAAAAATAATGATGCTTTCTATCTTGAAATAACCAATTGAGTCTCAATCTCTCTGAGTACACACCCTAAGGGGTGCACCGAGAAAGGGTTACACCAAGAAATGGGTGGGCTGACCATTGGTACTTTGTAGGATTGTTTTTACTATTTCTAATTTCTATCTACACACTTGTCTCCTAAAAACCATTATCCTAATCTTGTCCTTTTTTCCACAATCCTCTAGTACTTTACCACCTTTAGTAGCCCTTTTCCTAACCTAAAACCCCTTTTGATAGTTTACATGACTATGTCGACTATGTCAACCTTTTACTTGTTATATGCTCAATTGCACCCTTGGAAAGAGTTATTCAGGATCTCTCTAATTGATCTATATAATGGAAATAACCCTTGGCTATGGGTCACCTATGTTGGGGTTGAACCTCTAAAGAAGACTAGATTCCTCTTGATTCTCATCTAAACTAATACTTAAACTAATGCTAAACTAATACTTCACAAAGAAAAGGGTTAGAAATATGGTAAGGGCTCTTAATAAGGCTAAAAGGGTGATGTACCAAAGTTAAATGGACACTCATATAAGCTTGAACACACACTGGATCAACAAAAAACAACTATGGCTTACTCATTCTCACAATCTCACTACTTGCATAAGTATTCCATAAAAGAGGTTCTAAAAAAAACACTAATCTAGACCTACAAGTTAGTTTGAAAACACTTTCAAAGAGGGAATCAGAAGGACAACAAACTAGGAAGAATCTCCTTCACAAATTCACCATGCACAAGAATACTAAGCACTAATTAAAGATAATATATAGGAAAAGAGTTGATCCTATTAATTCAAAAAGTGGTTCTTACAATATTTTGATAGGGTTTAACCATATAAAATGAACACATTTTTATAAGAGTCTCAATGAGTATCCTTGTCTCAAAAAAGAAAATACTAAATTCTAAAAGTTGAGAACCCCTTTAATGGGAATGAGACCAGAATATATAAGAGAAGAGAGAGAGAAATAAAGGATGTGGGAGCATGTCATTAAAAAAAGAAAACTATGTCTTGGATTATTAATTGAGCCTAAGTTTCCACCTTTTGCTCTTTAGCCAATGAAAACCTTACTACTTGTTTGATCAATCAAGACACTACCTATGGCTTGTTGAGTGAGAAAACCCCCAAAGGTTCTAAAGATGAATTTAATGCTCTTAACTAACTATATTTCCCATCACTAGACCCTTTATTTGATCCTTCACACCATCTCTTGCTTGAGGACAAAATCTCATACTCATGGATCTAATTGGATCATGGCTCTGTGCTATTTGGCAACTGCTTCTTGAGACTATGGCAATAGTAAAGGATGAAAACACTTTACATTAGTCACCTATCTACTCCACTTTCATATCTAGATCATAGGTCTATCCTATAATCAAAAAACTAATCTAAGGTTATTGATTTTCCTATATCATCATATAGATGGCACTCTACTTGATGCCTAGTCCCTTTCACAACAAGTTGCCACCCTTTTGGCCTATATTATGTCTAAAAAACCTAATTTACCTCTATGGATCTATGTTGGCAATGCTTGGTTTTTATTATTTATCTTGGCTCAACTCAAGTCAAGCTTAATCTTGGTCTCATGTGTTTTTGCTTACCTTGGTCAAAAACTGACCCTTTGAGCTCTATCTAAGTCACTTAGGCTCACCTTTCTTTTGATTGGCCATTGAAATCTGACTTGGCTCATTGACATAATGAATCATCTCATTCCATCTATTTTAATTTGCATGATCAAGCACTAGACATTGATCCTCTACTAGTTGAACATGTTATTGACATCTATCATGCACACATTCACTCTTGAGATTTATTGACTCCTTTAATCTCTACTCATCAATAGATATGAATGAGCAATTAAATATAGAACATTAGATCAACTGGGATGTACTTTTTTAACCTCAATGGTTAGTTTATGATCCTAAAAATTGACATCCTAAAAACTATATTTGATGGTTGCATGACCATATTTGACATCCCATAGACTGTCAAATTTAAGCTCAATACGATCTATCTTGTTTTACCCTTTAAAGTTGACGTCCTACTAGCCATCATTTGGAGTCTTATAGAATGTGATTGACATCTCATAGACTGTCATATTTAAGCACATATAGATTTTTTTAAGAGCTTTAATTTGACATTCACATGAATTTTTTATGTTGCAGGTTCATTTTTTAAGGCTTATATATTGAAGCATGAGATTCATGGAGACATCAAACTTTTAAGAGATGTTTATGAGGAAAAATGAGAAAACCCATTTGATCCACTAGTTCTAGGGCTTCCTAAGTGAAGATATTAAATTCTCAAGCTAGTTGGTACATATCTTCTCCTACATGACATCCTAGTGATGGTTGAGCTCATTTGGATAAGTATGGAAAACTTAGCAAAAAATAACTGAGGAGCCAACTTTGATCATGTATAACTTCATTTGTGTTTAGTGTAGGACCTAAAAATTAGCTCATATATTCTAGGATCAAAACTAAATAGACCCATTTGATCAATTCCTATATAATCTGCCACATGTGTGAGATGTAGCATATTCAATCTATCCACTTGGACTTATTCAAGCTCCTTACAAATTCTCTATGTATGGGAAAACATGCAAAATGTGACCAAAGAGCCAAATTTGGACCTTTGTAACATTTGATGCACTTTGGCGAAGGACCTAGAACTTGGTGCATATGATCTTGTCATAAATGTGAACAAACCCATATGACCAATTCCCTCTAACTCATCCATACATGGTAATGGTGATGTCAGTAGAGTGCCTAATCAAAGTTTCTATCACTAGGCCCAAATGTCAAAATAAACACAATGAAGAAGCAAATGGATCCCATGCACTTATAAGCCATTCCAAACATTCTTGGCATCCCATGGGGGTTATGCAAATCTAGTCCTAACCTTAACAAATGGTAATTTAAACTTTTAAGCAATATTAAAGTGTTTCAAAATATTTAAACTCTATAAGATCCCTTTGGTCCATTAACTCTTACAAAAATCGAATCTAATCCTTGATCCATACTTGATCCTCAAGAAACTACACTGCATTTAGGCAAGTTTGGTATGTGGGCCAAAAATGGCCAACATCTTTGTTGACTCACAGGGAAGTATTCCTATTATGCTTTGAAAACCTAGACCATTTTCCTTATCTAATCCATTGGGCATGGATTCATTAGCCTCTAAAATTGAGTCAAACCTCTCTTGAAGCAACAAGGATTAAAAGAAACAACAAAACAAAAAACTTGAGGCATTTTGGAAAAGCAAACAATAGAATAGAAAATAAATGTGCACAAGGCACTTAAAGAAAATCATAAAGCTACTCTAACATTTATAATATGTTACAATGGATTTAATGTTATTAAACAATAAGGATTTAAATGAATGCAATTGACTGGGATGGGTAATACCTCTCCATCTAGATAGGTGAGCTGAAATTCATTATGTTCCTTTCATCCATGGATCAAATAAGGACCACTCCACAAGCTATAAACTTGGTATGGTTGCCTATTTTAGTCTTATTTAAGTCCCATTTAAGGACTAGGTCCCCTTCCTTGAAACTCCTTTCTCTATCTTTTTTTTCAAGGGCCTTTTTGACTTGATCCTGATGTGATTCTAAAGTTTTCATAGCAAGGTTCCTGGTTTCTTCCATCTCTATGAGTTTTATCATCATCATATTCATGGGCTCATCCTCCATCAACTCAAGCTGATGGGATAATTATAATTTAGGTGGCTCAAGGGAAATAGGCAATTTATATTCCCTTCCATACACAAGAACATATGAATAATTACCAATGGTAGTTTTAGGAGTCACCCTATCAGCCCATAAGGCTATCTTTAGCTTGGTGTGCCATGTTCTCTAATTTTCTTCCATGGTCCTCCTAATGATCCTCAACAAATTCTTGTTTGTGTAATCTACTAGTCCATTTCCTTAAGGATAGTAGTTAGAGGAGGTGCTGAGGTAGATTCATAGCTTGAGAGTCCATTCACTCATCTTCATACCAAGGAATGTTAATCCATTATCAAAAATTATGGTGGCTGGGACACCAAACCTTGTTACAAGGCTGCCATAGAAATCCAAGACTACACCTTCACTAACCTCCATCTTAGTAATGACCTCTACCCACTTAATGAAATATTTAGTTGCAATGAGTACCTATTTATGCCCTAAACTTGATTTTGGATTGATCATCCCTATGAAGTCTAATCCCCATTGCATCAAGGGTTGTTCCACCTGAATATGATTGAGTGGAAGGGCTACTAGTTTTTGCTTTCCTATAAAGAGGGCACAATTATGGAATTTTCTAATCCATGCATGTGCATATTTGAAAATATTGGGCCAATAATAAATAATTCTCATTACCTTTGTTATAATTATTTTAGGTGTAAAATGACCCCTTGTAGGTCCATAAAGGAATTGCTCCAAGAGTTTAGTCACCTAGTCATCATCTATACATCTAAGGAGTACCCTATTAAGGTCCTTTCTAAAAATAATACCATAAAATAATACATAAGGTATAGATTGAATCCTAAAATACCTTATTTTGGCTCTATCCAAACCTTGGAGGCATTCTCCTATTCCCAAGAAGTGAGCCATATCTTGAAGATAACTCTTTTGAAGTGGAGGTGTACCTAATTGTGAGTTATCTTGGGTCACCAAAATAACTTCCTTTTATTTTTTCATGGTCATTCACCATGTGTTCACACAATCCCTTACCCTTAACTAACTTTGTGACCTTGATATCTATGTCATATTCCATGACCTTTATGATCTAGCCTACTCTCTTCTCATTCAAATCTTTGTTAAGGAGGAAATCCCCAACTCTAGGATGAGACACCATAAAATGAATCTTGATATTAGAGAGCATGGGCTTGAAATTCTTGAATCTTCTTAGGGGTCAAAGAAATTTATTTTTAATGAAAGTGTACCTCACCTCATATGCTTCTAACCCTTGACTAAAAAAGTCAATTGGTTGCTCCATTACTTCACCATTCTTCTGCATCAACATAGCTGATATGTTGTCAATGTTAGCAAAGGTGTACAAGAAGAAGTCCTTAGAGAAATTAGGTTCAATAATGAGGGTTATTGGGCAATGGCCTACTTGATGGATTTAAAATATGCCTTGCCTTCATCTAACCAAGCAAACACTTGGCTCTTCTTCAGCATGGTAGTGATAGGTTTTACCAAGTTTTCAAAACTAGGTATGAACCTTTTCACAAAGTTGATCTTCCCAATGAAGTTGTAGATCCCCTTTCTATGCTTTGGAAAAGACAAGGCTAAGATAACACTTACTCTATTAGATTCAATGGATAATCCCTCTTTTAAAATAATATGACCCAATAGTTTTCCTTCATGCACATAGAACACACATTTTTTGGGATTTAAAGATATCCCATACTCTATGCATCTCTGGAATATCAACCTTAGATGGTCCATGTGCTCACTATAATCCTTGGATAATATTGTAATGTCATCCAAGTAGACCAACACCATTTGATTTAGCAGTCCTTAGAAGGCCATGTCTATTTCTCTTTGAAAGGTTACCCCAACATTAGACAATCCAAAAATCATCTTTTGATAATAAAATGTCCACCACGTGGTGGTGAAAGTAGTCTTTTACTAGTCCTCTTCTCTCACTCGCACTTGGTTATAACTTGAATATATATCAAGGAGAGAGAAGTGTTCTGAATGATCAACTACTTGTAAGAGTTGCTCCATGGATTGTACAGGGTAATGATACTTGAAAGAGACCCCATTAATATCTTTGAAGTCAACACACAGTTTGATCTCCCTACTCTTCATTATGATAGGTACTATACTAGATACCCATGAGGAGTAAATTGATTGGGAAGATGATCCTAGATTCAATAAGCTTGGTCAACTCCTTTCTCATGAGATCTTCAATCTTGGGATTTATGGGCATCTGCTTCTACCTAATAAGCTTAGCATTATCCTCTAACTCTATTATGTGTTGGGCTAGATTAGGATCAAATCCCCTTAGGTCACTATATTACCAAGTAAAGATGTCTACATATTCCTTATAGAGCCCTATGAAATCATGTGTTTCATCTTTAATGCTTACCTTTTCAATCTTGAGGAGCTTGTATTCAAATATAAAAACTCTCTCATATTTATCTTCATTATTTGACATCACTACTTTATCCTTCCTCATATGGTCCCCTTCTTGAAAGAGGCCTTCTAGGGTGACTATCCCTTTAGGAACTTGTTGGACCTTAATTAAATAATTTAATCCCCATACTAATGCTATAATTTTTATTGGTTGAGGGAGGAGAAATCTGATTCTTTCTACAAGAAACATGCAATCTATTTGTCATTTTTAGAGACCTATTAGTGATCTTCATTATTTGGCACTGATGGTATTATTACCACTTTGACATGTGGTTGAAACTCGATCCTTTTTAATTCATTGGGGATGTCAAAATGAGCCCCCACAACTACTAGTTTGTTATCATGGACACTAATTGGATGTTGAAGGCCTTAAATTCCTCAATTAGGTCCCACACTATATGTTTTTAGGACTTCATTAAAGGTTTCTTGGTGGAATTCTAACCTCTGACTTGATGTACAACCAATTCACTATCCCCATAGACTTGAAACTACTTAATCTTTCTTTTACTAGTCCATTGGAGGCCATAGATCAGCCCCTTATATTTTGTTGCATTGAAAGAGTAGGTAAATTAGAACCTATATGAAGAGAATTACTTATCATTTGAAGGGGATATTAACATGACACCTACACCCACTCTGTACTTTCTCCTTGAGCCATCAAAGAATAACTTCCATAGACCACTAAAATATTTTTGAGGCCTCATAAGGGATAGAATGGGCTATCTTTATTCATGAAAATAATATACACGTAAGTCTCTTTCTTCAACACCTTCTAAGGTATCTACCAACTAGATGTCATCCCATTTCTCATTCAAGAACATATATGGTACCTCTTTTGGATGAGTGTTCAGCTCCCACCCCATTATAAATTCATCCTCATCAAAGATGATGTAATTGATGTTAACATTATCTAGTCCATAGGGATCTATATGGAATTATGTAATGGGATTAGCTTTTATTGAAACTTTGGCCCCATACCTTATCTTTAATTCCATATAAGACTAATTTACTACAAGATAGTCTCCTATCTTTGATGTGAACTCTCTAGATAGGCATAGTGTAAAGAGAGGAGGCACATCCAAGATCAATACAGATTGAGCCACTGAGACACTAGGATAAGATTGTAGGGTCATATTGATGTCCCTGATTATATCAGATGGCTTGAGAGAAGAACCATCAAGTTATATCACTCCTTTGGACTATGGCTCAGATTTTAGACCAAGTTGATCAGTTATGGAATTTGGCATCATAGAGGAATCAACCCCATTGTCCACTAGGTAATTATGTATTAGAGAGTTGCTAATGATTAGTGAAATATAGAAAGGAGGAGGCTTGAATGCTTTACTTGATTACCCTTAATTTGGCCCTTTAGATATATTGGTGAGAACTTCATTCACTTTGCTTGGTGGCTTGTTATAATATTGATCTTTGATAGTCCTTCTTGAAGGATGTATACCTGGCTAGGCATAGAGAGCATGTCCTACATGGGCACACTCACATTTAAATTATTCATTTTTCAATAATGTTGATGGGTGAACCATTAACAATTTATTGTATTTTGGGAGCCACCACTATTGTTTATTGAACTTGTGAACCTTGGGGTATAAAAATATTCCCTTGCCTCTATTTTTTTGGAAGTATTAAAACCTTTGGAGTGACAATAGGTTCACTTGGCTTTGTCAGTGAATGAGTGATGGTGGGAATATCTTTGAAAACTTCCCAATTACCATTCATGTTCCTTATTTTAAATCTTGTGTTTATTGCAACTAGAATATAGGCTAAACTAGAACTAGCCTACTAGTTGGTTACATAACACTCTTCTTATTCACAGTTCATCATTGTAGTATCCAATTGATTTGGTCCCTAATTAGACCCTTGACCTTGTGGAGGCTCCTTTAGCTTAGTCATCATAGGTGCCTCTACATTTTGGTCCATGAGAGCTTGGTTGTATCCAAAATAATTAGTTTGCTACCATTGATCATTGAAGGCTTGGTTAA
Source organism: Torreya grandis (assembly GCA_037957365.1). Lineage (NCBI taxonomy): Eukaryota > Viridiplantae > Streptophyta > Pinopsida > Cupressales > Taxaceae > Torreya > Torreya grandis. The sequence continues at coordinate 98,078 of JARHVA010000997.1, read as the reverse complement.
TGTCAATATTTGGGACAATATGTTAACCAAAGGATTAGTTACAAGGCATGGTACCCTCTAATTATTGAGCCACATTATTTTTAACTGGGACCAAGGAGTTGGAAGTACTACAAACATTAGGATTATAATTATTTTACCTATTGTAGCAATGCTACCCTTGTCCTTGGTTTTGACCTTGGCCATGGATTTGGTAGTTCCCCTTATATGGTGGCCTATTTTTTTGAAAGGCTTGTTTTTGAGGCTAATATGAAATTTGATGGGCCTTTTTGAAAGTATGTTTCCTTTTGACATTTACTAGATCATTCCCCAAGGATTGAAACATGATTTTAAGTTCTTTAAAGTTCTTCTAATCTAGTGAATCACTATATCCACTACTATAAGCTTTATCTTATTTTGGTACATGAATTAAAACATTTTTTGGTGTAAGAGGGATGGAATCTAATAGAGGGATAAAAATAGAATTTGGTCTAATTTTAAGAAACAAGGGCATTGATGGTCTAGGTGTAAGCTTGCTAGATTGAACCAAACAATTTTCTAATTTGGTGGCCATTTCATAAGCATCTAGAAGTATATTTCCTCTCATAGATTGGATCATCACTTCCATGCTAATATTTAAAGACTTTAAATAATATAGGAAGGAAAAGTTAGGGATTGGTCTAATTGTGACTAGGATTCTATCCTAATATTTTTAGAACCTTTTGTTAAATTCTTGTATGACTTCATGATGAGATCTTGAAATGGTAGTTAGTTTCTTTGAAAGTAATAAATGATCACTTTTGTCCTCAAATATTTTACACAAGGATTCAACTAGTTGGTCCCATGTTTGAATGGAATTTGCAGTAAGGCCTCTATACCAATCTAGGGCCTTTCTTTTAAAATAATTAGCTAACAACCTAATAGCTATATTCTCCTAAAAGTGAAATTATGAATATTTCAAAATTTGGCTATGTATATGAGGTGCTTAGAGGGTGTTATAGCTTGGTATCTAATGTAATACAGAGTAATTTTAAGGGTTGTAACTAGGATAGAATCATAGTGAGCAAGGGATAAAGGGCTTTGGAAATTACAATATACATAAGCTCTAGGCACTACCATGGCTATGCAAGGGGTTAATAAAGGTCTTATTGTAGGGGTAGGCCTTGGAAATGACATAGGATCAAAAGTTTCCTAATATGGATGAGTATTGGCAAACCTTAATCTTTTTGCTGAATTTAAAAGTAGTTCAATAAATTCAAAAGGAATACCTTTTGAAGCTACCTTGTTATCACCTTTGGCATGATATGAATCTACTGCTCTACATCAGAGTGTTGATTCTTCCTTTTGGAGTTTCTAGATGCCATTATTTGGGAGCTTAGCTACTATGAATTTCATCAAACCAACATCAACTTTGATCAATATTATTTTAAAATAAGTGGGTCCTATCGAGCATGCCAAAAAATGTTATATGCTCAATTTACAACATTGAAAAGAGTTATTCTATATATCTCTAATTGATCTATATGATGAGATTAACCCTAGGTTGTGGGTTGCCTATGTTGGGGTTAAACCTTTGAATAAGGCTGGCTTTCTCTTGATGCTTAGTGAAACTAATGCTAAGCTAATGATTCATAAGGGAAAGGGTTAGAAAGATGGTAAGGGTTCCTAATAAGGCTAAAAGGGTGATGCACCAAAGTTAAATGGACACTCATATAAACTTGAACACACATTGGATAAATAAAATACAACTATGGGTTACTCAATCTCACTACATGCATAAGTATTTCATAAAAGAGGTTCCAAGTAAAACACTAATCTAGACCTGTAAGTTAGTTTGAAAACACCTTCAAAGATATATAAGAATTTCATAAAAGAGTTTCCAAGTAGAACACTAATCTGGATCCACTGGTAATGCTTGGTCTTTATTGTTTATCCTTTTTCAACTTAGGTCGAGCTCGAGCTTGGTCTCATGTATTCTTGCTTGCCTTGGTAAAAAATTGACCCTTTGACCTCCATCTAAGTCACCTAGGATTACCTTTATTAAGATTGGCCATCAAAATCTAAGTTATCTCATTAACATACTAACTCATATCACTCCATCAATTTTAATCTACATGATCAAGCACAAGCCATTGATCCTCTATTAGTTGAATGTGTTGTTGACACCTATCATGCACACATTCGATCTTAAGATTCGTTGACTCTTTTGACTTCCACTCGTCATTAGATATAAATGAGTGAATAAACATGGACTATTAAATCAACTAGGACCCACTTTTTGAAACTCAATGGTTAGTTTACAATCTTAAAAATTGATGTCTCATGAACTATATTTGATGGTCATGTGATCATATTTGATGTCCCATAGACTGTCAAATTAAAGCTCGATAACATCAATCTTGTTCTACCCTTTAAAGTTGACATCCTATCGATTGTCATTTGGAGTCTCATAGAATGTGATTGACATCTCACAAACTATCATATTTAATCACATATTTTTTTTCTTGAGCTTTAATTTAACATTCACATTAATGTCTTATGTTGTAGGTTCATTTTTGAAGGCTTAGATCTTGAAGCACGAGAATAATGGAGGCATCAAACTTTTAGGATATGTTTATGAGGCCAAAATGAATAAAAACATATGATCCACTAGTACCAAGAGCTTCTTAAGTGAATATATTAAATTATCAAGTTGGCTAGTCCATATCTGCTCTTGTGTGATGCCCTGACAATGGTTGAGCTCATTTGGCTAAGTATGGAAAACTTATTAAAAACTAAATGAAGAGCTAACTTTGATCATGTATAACTTCATTTGTGCTTTGATGGAGGACCTAAAACTTAATGCATATGTTCTAGGCTCTAAATTGAATAGACCTATTTGATCAATTCCTCTAGAAGATATCACACATGTAAGATGTAACATATTCAATCTATCCACTTGGATTTATTTGAGCTCCCCAAAAATTGGCTAAGTATGGGAAAACGTGTATAATGTGATTGAGGAGATAAATTTGGATATTTGTAACCTTGATGTGCTTTGTTAGAGAACCTAAAACTTGGTACATATGATCTTGGAATAAATTAAACAAACCCATATGATCAATTCCCTCTGTCTCATCCATATGTGGCAATGGTGACATCAATAGAGTGCCTATTCAAAGTTTTTATCACTAGGCCCAAGTGTCATAATGAACACAATAAAGATCCAAATAGATCCCATGCAATTTTAACCTATTCCAAACATTCTTGTCATCCCATGGGGGCTTTAAAAATTTGGTCGTAATCTTAGCAAATGGTAATTCACACTTTTAAGCAAGATTAAAGTGTTTCAAAAGCTTTGAACTCTATAAGATCCCTTTGGTCCTTTAACTCATTCAGAAATCTTGCCAAGCCTTGATCCATGATTGATATTTAGGAAAATACACTAAATTTAGGAAATTTTGGTATGTGGGCCAAAAATGGCCACCAATACTTTTATTGAAAAAACTTATTCAGGGTCTAGGTCACACCCTAGTTGACCTAGTCCATGACCTAGTGAGTTTTTTCTAATAATGATACTAGGTCAACCAGGTCAACTCCATTGGTTAAAAATTTCAAAAGGGTTTAGGGTTAGATCCACATATATGAGCATAAAAATTTCACCATTTCTAAGAGAAGATAATAATAATTAAGATATATTGTGCATCTACTTATCCACCATTCTACTTGAGGATTAAGCTTAAAGTTTCATACTTTCTTTGGAGATATATATCTTATCTTATGGAGAAGTCTTTTAAATGCATTGATAGGTTATGAAGCCTAACACTGATTTATCCTTGTCATCCTTACATACCACAACAATATATTACAAATCACCTTGTCTAAGGAAGAGATTGGGGCTCAATGAGTTTGCCTTCAAAGGTAAGTATTCGTAACTTTGTTCTTCCTTTGTAAGAGTAAATATATATGGATTTGTACTTCTCTTCCATGCATTAGGATTTTATATACATTGATGTGAGTATATGTCTTATATGCATGTTTAATTTTAATATTTATTACCCCCACTTTGTGCCACAAGCTTTGGTGAGCACTAAATTAGATTTTTGCTTTACTTGTTATTAGTTTAGTGAATATGAAAACACGTGACTCAGTTAGGTCTATTTCATAGTTTTACTTGATTGGAGGCTTTAGAACCCTCCCTAGTGATATTATTGTGGTAAGATATCCCCTCATTAGGTCTAGTGGATCCATATTTATCATGACCATGATTATCTAATGTATCCCCAGTTGGAAGTGTAATTAGGATCTATCTTCTCCGAGATAAGATTGATTTGTAGATCTGATGCATTTCTTATTATATAGACATTCCATTAAGCATAATTAATAACATTATAGAAAAATGGGTAAAGATAATGTACTGTGTAAGTGGATTTGAAGTATGAATGGCCAAAAATTATTCAAGAGGCACATTAGGGAATCATAGGTGGAAATTGTATAGTGTAATCTACTATAATGAATATATTTCAAAGTGTCCTACAATGGCATATTTTGATTCAATATTTGCACTAAGTAGTAAAACACTATGACATCTACCAAAGGGTGGAAAGGCCTAATAATAGAGATGGAATACCATTAAAATATATGTTATCTAAACAACCATTTTAATATGGGATCAAATTTGTAGGACCAATCAATCCACATAGTAAACATAATCATGCAAGGTGCATAATTATTGTGATGAACTAATTCAATAAATGGGTATAAACTATTATGACACCAATATAATTACTAAAGACACAACCAAATTTAAATATGATAGCATTATAACCAAATTTGGATGCCTTTGAAGTTGTTTAGTGACATAAAAACACATTTACTCAATACTACCATCAATAATATAATAGAGGAATTTATGATATCACACCACAAAAACACAACATATCATCCACAATCCAATGGGAAGGTAGAGGCATCAAAAAAAGTTATTGATAAAATGATAAAATAATATGTAATGTGAAAAGGGATGATTGGGAGGATTGAATTGCTACAATCCTATGGGTATATAGATCAAACTACAAGCGTATAACAAGTTTAAATCAATTTTAACTATTTTATGGACTAGAAGAAGTCATGCCAATGGACTACATAGTTATTAGTATACTAATTGCAATGATCATGTGACAAGGAGATCAAGGATCTATGTAGGCATGAATAATATATTTAATAGGGATGGAATAAAATAGGAAAAGATCACAATGATAACAATAATTTAGAAATAACATTTAAAAAGTGTGGCATGCTTGCAATATATGATCCAAATTATTTTTCCAGAATAATCAATATTACCATATGATTGAAAATTTAATGCATTTCTAGTCAAACTACACATAAAATGGATACATCATTCATGACATCTCATAGTAAGGAAAAATTAAGTTAAAATATCTTCAGGGAACCATTTTACCAAGATGTGTAAATGTCTATAGGCTTAAGCCTTGCCATCAATAATATCTATTAGATCTCAAAAAAATTAGAGAGGGTGCTTAGTATCACCATGTAGATTAATATTTTTGTTTAATTATTTTTTATTATTTTAATTTTAGGTTGTAGTGTAGCTATACAATGTGATATTTATATTGTATGACATCATAGTTAAGTTATAAAAGTTAAAGTTGTAGATTACAAAATACAAAGAAACACAAAAAAAAAGGTAAAATGCCATGTAAATTCAACATAAGGATCACAAATTAAGTATGGGAATGAGGCACTGAAAAACAAAGTATAGAGAAAGGATGATCAAAGGTCATTCAAAAATACATTAATAAGGACACACTTGAAATATTGCATTTTTCCTAAGCAGACTAAGGTCAGAATCATGGGATGCATAATAAAATAAAATAAATAAGGGAAAAGATGATGTGTGATGTAAAAAACTCCTATTAACCAAACCAATACATCAGGTCATTAAATTTATAACATCAAACCATCACCAACTGATTATAATGAATTCAACAAGAAAAATGATATGTGGACAACATCACACAATCAAAGCAACATGTCAAATGAATTCAAGTGGGAAAAGCTATATAAATAAGGGCATGAGGAACACAATTACATCACACACTTTTTCAAATAAGAGACATCTATAATTTGTGTCTAATCTATACATTTGTGTGTGGATTTATCATCAATAACAGTTCAACCAAAGCTATTGTTCAAACACTACTAGCAACCATGGATTGCTTATAACTACTCATTTCCCTCACATATGCACAAAATAAAGAAATGGGGATTGGTTTTACACTTAGGAAATTAAGATACCATTATCCAAACCTAATTTCTTTCATTGACATAATATAAACCAATTTTTTTATTCCAAATCATACATCAACAACACACATAGGAACTTTAACTCTCCAACACTCCCTAAGAGGATTTGATGCAAAGTGATTCATCAAGATCCATATATTTGGGAAATTAATGAAAATTAGTAGATGATATAATGAAGGTGTGATCCATGTCTCTTAGGATGTCATTATATTCATAAATGTAATGACCATGTCATAGGGAATAGGACTTCCAGCTCAAAGTAAATATCTTATGCAATATAAATCCAAGGTTCCTCCCATCTACTTAGATATCAAGGAGAAATATGGTAGAGCATCCATGAGATCCATATCGACTCTATGGTATATATTTTGGTTTGTATTATCTATTAATGGATTGAAAAGTGCTTCTATCAAACCACCAAAAGTGTGAGACAAGCTACTAGAGGCATCATCAATATTACATATCGAATGATTTGGTTTCATGAGGATTTTAATTAGATAAAATTTTTGATCTCTAAACTCATCACCAACATTGATAAGGTAGTTGGTGGCATGTCATAGGTGTTTCAATACCATTTCCTAGTATTAATCCTTTGATTTACCTAGTGGAATTATTTAGTTGACCTAGTTAATCCACACATCAAATTTTGGTTTGCAATCACATTCATAAAAATTACATCTACCAAAATAGGCCAATATTATGAATATCTAGGTAGATTCAATACATAGTGGGTGTAATTAAAATAGATTATCACTTCACACCCTCAGGTACCTAATAATGTCATGCATTATTTTAGCTTATATGTTGTAGTAAAAAAACTCCATAATAACATCCAAATCAAAGTCCATGAGTTATCAAAGAAACTAATCACTTAATTAAAATTTTTAATCAATATTTTGGATGTGTAGGTTGAATTTTTGTGATAAAAACCTAGCTACTTGCTCAGTTTACCATTTTGAACCATATCTCTATGGGCACAGTAAAAGCAACAACATAACCATAAGTAGAGATGCAAGCCCCACTAGAAATAGAAGAAACCCCATATCAAACTATTGTAGGGAAGAGGAAGACACCAACATGTAGAGCATCACCAAATCCATTATATAATAAGGTACATAGTACTAGATCCTAAACTTCCAATAGGAATGCCCCATAATTTTTTAAAGAATACCATATTACTCAGCCAGTTGTCATAGGAGAAGATGTGTAGAAGTCAATGATTCAAGACATAGGTATTGAGGTATATGATGAAGAAGAACAAATTTCTTTTGAAAAGTAGTGAAAACTTTTCAAGTTCAAATTAATGTTCCTAATATCCTTTTGGTGTACATTTCCACACCTCCTATGTTAATAACTATTGATACAATGGAATAAGAAGAACACACATGCATAATGTCTAATTTTTTTGAGGGATCACTAGGTGTAAGGTATTTAAAAAAAATAAACAATACAACAATAATAAGGAAACCAAAAACAATAATCTTTATGAAATCCTAAGGCTCATATTATTTCTAATTTATCACTAAATATTACAGATCATATGGGTTCCTTTGTTAAACTGTAATCAGTTGAGAAATTTTAGTAATATGAGGCTTAGGGGCTAAAATAATAGCCATAGAGGATGATACAAGATTATAACCAATTTAAGAATAATTTGGTCCCTCCAACTAGACAAATTACACCAACATGCAGGCACGCTGTGGTGGAATCAACCTATTCTTTTACTTCATAATCACTATCATCTCCATATTCTTCAAATCATATGCATGAGCCCCAAGTGATTGAAAATTCACAACTAGAGCAACCAACCACATAAATAGATCTCTCATCATAGGAAAAATCTTTTAATAATAAAATCATGTAGGAGATGTGGATCTAGGAATTTGGCTCAAGAGAGAATGGTTAGTATGGTGTTAGCTTCACAATGAAAACAAAATGAAAGAAACACACTAAATAACATAAAATCTCTAGGCATAGACACTAGGGATAACTTAGTTAGAAAATATGAATAAAACATACAACTAAAATTCAAAATAAATCCTCTTTTACCTTCCTTGGATGCTTCAAATTGCTTGTTGTAGTGGCTTGCTCAACTTGTGCTCATGAAGCCCTCATCAATGGAAGCTTGGATATCTCCATCTCTCCTTGGCACCTTTGGATTGTGGCTTGGATTGGATTGTAATAAATTTGGCATGGTAACACTAGTTTATTGAAGCTTTATAATCAATTTTACATTATAACTTTGCATAATCATGTTTTAAAATTCATGTGGTGAGGCCTCCTACTTATAGATTTTTGAGAATTTCTAGAATTAACCTGAACCATCCATCCTAAGATTGAGATGTGTGGTTGAGGATTAATTAAATTTTTGTAATTAAGTTTATAATTATCCTCATCATGAAATTGGAACAAGGGGCAATTATGAGGCATGAAGGGCATCATGGAAGGCACTGATGAGGCATGGAGGGCATGAATCTTGATATTTATGGCATTTATGGCCTAGGGATGTCTTCCCAAGAAATGATGTCACTTGATGATGCAAATATTAAATATTCATTTCTAAAAACAAAATTTTAACAAGTTTCCTTGGAATTATTAATTATGCCTTGATTTGGGTTAAAGCTCTTAAGCATGTTTAAGCACTTTGTGCACAAATGACTCAAATTGATCAGAATGTCTTATTATTGGTCCAAAATTTGACTAGATTAGAAGTGGAAGGTGATGTCAGATGCATTGGAACCATATTCCCATTTATGATGTTTCCAACAACAAATAATAAAGGCACATGTCTCGTGTAAGATATTTGATAAGAAAGAGTAATCTAGAGCACCTAAGTGTAAAATTGGCATTTTTACTCGAAATGATCTAATCAAAGTTAGCTAGCCCATAAATTTCATTGACCTATTTATGGATATCATAGCCAAAATTGACACTTGAATATGTTAGTTTCACACCATTTAGCATGTTTTAGTGTTTTTAGGCCAAATTGTGCATTTTGGGTGGAAATTGGTCAAAAGCCTAGTGGGAGGTTATCAATGGCCAGTTTTAGGTGTCTATAATTTTCCCCAATTTGGGAAGATGTTGTAAATCATAGGCAAAGAAATGTCTTCTCAAATAATGAGAGATGGCCTATATGCCAAAAAGAAGATTATTGTTGAAGAACAAAGCTCCAAATGGTTTTGGAAAGTCTATGATGATGCCCCCTCGAGGGAGTAGCCATTACATTTGTTGATCGATGGTCCTTGGAAAATAAACAAGAAGAAAGGTGTAACTAGGTCGTGGTTGAGATTAATCCAAATGAGAAAATGCTTGCATGCATTGATGTAAAAAGGATACTAATTTTCTCAAAGGTAGTTATAATTAGGATTAAAAGTCAAAATAATGATTTTCCCATAGGTGGTTATGATCATTAAGAGGACCTAGATTGGCTAAAGATGATTGTACCCCAATTAGAGATTATTAGCAATCATAACACAAGGATATAACCTAGAATATAGATTAAAGAGAGTGGGTGCAAAGTGATGAAATAGTTGAATAGAAGAATAAGATTGATCAATGTGAATTATTTAGTTGTACCTACCAATGAGGAGATGCTCATCTTGAATAGCAATGATACAACTAGAATGACCAATGGGTTAATTTGATAAAGGGTGGGATGGGAGGATTTGCCAAGGTACTAAGGAGAAAATTCTATGGATCCATTGATTGTAGACTTCTTGAAGCTAATTTTTATTGTAGCATATGATGGTAGGCATCATGAGAGAACATCATGAAGACTTGGCCAAAAAATGCATAAGGACTGACTCCTAATATCTAATAAACACTCAAAAATAATGTACCAATGATAAAAACTATGATGACAATGTTAATAGATGAATATAGATAGACTCAAGAATAATGTACTCAAGGAATCACCTAATGAACACATATATATTGAGTCAAGGAAACAATGCTAAAATCAAACAAATGGGCAACCAAGCAAACAAACAAACAACCTAAAATAAATAAACAAATAGAAAGCCTAAAAACAAAAGCAAAAGAAAGCATCCTAACAATGACCATGCCCTAGTAAGGTAGATCGAAGATAACTAACTAGGCTTAGATAGGAAATTTTTTTTTGGATTTTTGAAATGTTATGAATGTCTTTAGAATTTGAAGTTATCTTAACTCATTAGAGAATGCCAGGATACCTGCTTGCAAAATGGTGAGAGCATTTGGCTTAGGTTGCTTACAAAATGATGAGAGCATATGGGAAGGGGGACTGAGGTGACCTCAAAATGAATTGAGCATGATACACATAGTCCTAAAATTACCTCAAGTCATAATAATTTGTGCACATAAAAGGTAAGGAAAAACCAACTAGGTTCCAACAAGTTCTCAAATCTAGCAAATGGCCAGTCAAATGAAAATAGTAATGGTAAGGTGATGCAGTAATGCATGGTAAACAAGTATTTCCCCTAGTTTTCCCATAGGTGGTTATAACTAGGATATAATGACATGGGTTAATGATAATAATTTTACCATAGGTGGTTATAATTATTAATAAGACTGGTGAAACATTGATTTCCCATAAGTGGTTATAATCAGGCTCACATAAACAAACTTGATAGGATGAAAAATATCTTTCTAGATCAACTGTCACACTAATTTCATAGACTATCATTGAAACATGGATTGGATTGATTATTGAAACTGGATTGGAATTCTCTCACAAAAAGTGTAGGAAGAACCAAAATAACCAAGATCAAAATAGGATTAGGTAGGATGACTAAAAATAGGCTTTGGTCTAGATAGGAATGGAATGGTTAGATGACATAGTTTTGCTTAGGATAATGATGGTTTTTGATAAATTGGATAAAATGGTAAGAGGGTTGCCCCCAAGTGCTTGAGTGAATGGTTGGGATTTACAATAATGGTGAATGGATATGTAATAATGAAAATGGTAATGTGAAATGATATGGTACATGTTTTTGGCCTGGGTATGGTTTTTTATTATATTATTCTTATTGATGGGGAGATGCACATCCTAATCAATAAATGATACAAACAAAATAATTGATCATGTTAATTTATATCTCACACCTCATATGAATAACTACTCTATCAATAATGGCCTACAAATTTGGTTGTAAAAAATGCTTTTACGATCTTCCTTGGTTGTTGATATTGATTCCTTCAAACATCGAGACAAGGTATCTTTGTAGCCTTTGAAAAGGAAAGTGTGGCCATGGATGGTAAACAAGGACAAATAATAGATGGTAGGTTTGATTTTTAAATGGAATGGTTGATGATAATGGAATGTATAATGGTAGGGAAACCAATGAAGATCAGGACTTTCAGTCACACGTAATGTTGTTGATACCAAATTCAACATAACTTTGGTTGTGTTGGGGTTGAAGACTTGTTTTCTCAATAAGACCACTAGAGATTTGTATTTTTTGATCTTGAGAGTAGCTACCATATAATTAGGCTATAGATTGGAAGCTATTTTTATTTAATCTACATCAAGTAGTGAAGAACTTTTTTGCTCAGCTATTTGTGCTTCAATGAGGTTTTCACCAATGAAGTTATTTTGATTATCCCATAACACCTCTAAGAAGGTTTCACTAAGGAATGTTGACCTTTGACTTTGATTTTATTTTAATGCTTCTAAAACATTTTCACTAAAAGATGCTGAGTTGGAACTTTGATTGTATCCTAACACCTTTGAAAAGGTTTCACTAGGAGAGTGTTATTTTGCTACATGAATGTGGTCTTGGCCTCCTTACTCTTTTTCAACTACTATGTCACCATGGATGCAGTTCAACAAAGTGTGATTTTATTGGTCCCAATCAACACTTGTGGGAGATGGAATCTCAATGATATGGATATCTTGGTTGATAGTAATGGCTTGTAGAATGGTAATGGAATGGGGAGAGGTTACACAATCCTTATAGAAGATACTAGGATAAGTTGTGTCAAAGTTAAAGTACTCATCCTGAGTAATTGTAGAAGGATCACAAATGTATTCAAATTAATTTGTGAGGCATGCATAACCAATGTTATAACAACCATGAACATATTCTTATTTTGAATCTGATTCTAACTCAAGGGACTCTAAATCTGATGTTGAGATTGATGTTGATTCAAATTTTGATTTTGATGCTAAATCTAATATCGGTCCAAGAGTAAAACCTAACTCTAACTCTAATTATTCATTTGATGGGTACTCTATTATAATGATGTCTTACTAAATATTTGGTATTGGATAAGCAATAGCCTATGATGGCATAATGGGATCCACAAAAATTACCTTGACCATGTGCCTTATTTTCAAGAGCCTCCTATTGAAAAGCTAGTCTTTGAGTAGTTGTCTCTTGACCTATTTCCCATATTAGAGGAGTCTCACTTTGACAAACCAATTTTTGTGGATCCCATTATGCCATCATAGGCTATTGCTTATCCAATACCAAATATTTAGTAAGACATCATTATAATAGAGTACCCATCAAATGAATAATTAGAGTTAGAGTTAGGTTTTACTCTTGGACCGATATTAGATTTAGCATCAAAATCAAAATTTGAATCAACATCAATCTCAACATCAGATTTAGAGTCCCTTGAGTTAGAATCAGATTCAAAATAAGAATATGTTCATGGTTTTTATAACATTGGTTATGCATGCCTCACAAATTAATTTGAATACATTTGTGATCCTTCTACAATTACTCAGGATGAGTACTTTAACTTTGACACAACTTATCCTAGTATCTTCTATAAGGATTGTGTAACCTCTCCCCATTCCATTACCATTCTACAAGCCATTACTATCAACCAAGATATCCATATCAGTGAGATTCCATCTCCCACAAGTGTTGATTGGGACCAATAAAATCACACTTTGTTGAACTGCATCGCATAATGGGATCCACAAAAATTGGTTTGTCAAAGTGAGACTCCTCTAATATGGGAAATAGGTCAAGAGACAACTACTCAAAGACTAGCTTTTCAATAGGAGGCTCTTGAAAATAAGGCACATGGTCAAGGTAATTATTTTCCCAAAAGCCATTATAATCATTAAGAAGTGAGTTGACAAAGACTGGCTCACCAGAGTGAGACTCCTCGATAACTAGTATATGATTAGTAAGTGATTCATCATAGATTGACTTATCACAAATGGTTGGTTCAATAAAAATATCTTAGATTGGTTGGTTCTCTTAGCCTTGGTTTTTAATGAGTTGAAAAATATTAGTTTTGAACACAACTTGGTCTTTGAATGATTGGATGGGTTAAGGTTTGGATGGGATTGGTACTAGATAAGGAATGGCTCATGGTTGGATAATGATAGGGCCTTGGGGAGCATGATTGCTCACATGAGATAAAGGACAAAGTCTTGAAATGTTAATGATAGGGCATTATGGGGCTTGATTACTCGCATAAACCAAAGGATAAGGTCTTAAAATGGAAATGGTGTGATGTTGTGGTCCTGGAATAAAAATGGTATGATGTGGTGGACCCTAATTACTCACATATGCCAAAGCATACAAATCTTCTTCATAAACCATATCATCCCAGTCATGAGTTGGCTCATAAGCTAGTTCTTGACTATGTTCCATGCACTAATTATTGTAAAGAGGGTATGGATTCGTATCCCAAACAACATTATCTATAGTTAGGTCTTCAAAGTCTTCCTCACAAGCCTCTTCATACCAATCAAGGTCTTGAGTTGGATCACACATCATTTCATGACTTTGTTCCCATGAATTATTAATATGAGACAAATAGAAATCTATCTCACAAACCATATTAACATCATTGGGGTCTTGAATAAATCCACAAAAGTCATTTTGTGTGTCCATTCTATCATAAGTTGGATTTTAAGTGAATCCACCATAAGTGTAGCAAGACATATCTGTGTAAATGATGAAAGCTTCAAAACAAAAAGGCTTAGAGTTCCACAAACTCTAAAAATTTATGTCCAAAGGACAAATGGTTCAAGCTTTGTCTAACTTGGTCAAAGGGGTGGAGTTGTATCTCCAATTTGGTTTGAAAGTGGAGTTGTATCTCCAAAGTAGTTTGAAAGTGGAGTTGTATCTCTAAAATGGCTTGTGCTAAGACTTGGCATAAAACAACCTAACATCAAATGTCTAATGTCAAATTTCATACACAAAAAGGTCAAGTGTCTAAATAAAAATTGGCATGTCAAAGGTCTAGGTCAAAGTGTTTTAAACAAGGTCTAAACTAAGAAAGGGAAAAGTTGAGTTAATAGGTCTTTTGTCAGAATGTGGAGTCAAAATCTAGGCTCAAAAAAACATGTATGTGTTAGGACTTTTGGCCAAATGACATCAAAAGCCAGACTTGAAACAAACGCTGATGTGATTTAATATAATCTAACAAGTTTGGAAACAACTTTGACATAGACTTGGCACATGAAATCAAACATAAACATGATCAGTTGGCATAAGGCATAAGACAAAAGGCTCTTTGAAGAAAGACTATGTTTTCCCAAATAAAGACATAAATAATGATAAGGATAGGTACTGAACAAATAAACCATCAATAGTTTTCAAATTTGGGAAATCAATTAACCAAGGTTATGCAATGTAAAAGAGAAATATCTATGTATTAGCCCCATGAATTAGGGCCTAAATAGAAATTAATCAATGTTTTAATCTAAATTTGAAAAGGTTAATTGAAAACTCTACATTAAAAACTAAGATTTGACCAAACAAGCTAGACAAGATTGGATAACATGACAACGCAAGACAAAGATCTAAATGGTATACATGACATGGTTTGAAAAAAATGGCTTTTGATACATGGTGAAATAAGTTTTGAAACAAATTGAGCAGCCTAACGATGTAAGCATGCTCAAATGATGTGATCTATGTTATGTTTCAAAGACTCAAAGAGGTTCAAAATGTTTTGACATGATTTGATTAGCATAACGCTACCCTTTACAACTCAAATGACACACACACACACACAAGTTTAATAAAAGTTTCAAGGCACAAGTGTGGTGTAATGTGTCCAACATAACGCTTCTTTAGACAAACGAGTGATGTATATTCAAATTAGTTTTGACATGGCTTATGAATAAATAAATAAGTTTTAGTCTCAAAACATACCAAGCAAAAATGAGCAAAATACTCTAGGTATAATCATCCAAATCCTAGCAAGGGTATAGAAATGTGGGGTTGACTAAACTAACAAGATTTCAAACTTTTCTAGGGGAATAAATTACATAATGACTTTCATGTCAAACAATGCAAAAGACAAGCACATAAATTGGGTGACCGCGACATTGGCTAGTTGTAAAAAGGTCTAGTCCATTTTATAACTACTACATCCTACTATTTTCTTAGTTTAGTGCGATGTCCAAATGTAGATACATCCCATGTGCAACTCCAATTAGGAGTAAGTGAAGTCAATGCTAGGAGATGAAACCCTGGGTCAAAACTTCCTTGAAGAACTCATGGGAGGTAATGGCATCCCCCTCACAAGCCAAGTTTGCATAAAAATAAAGAAAACATAAAATAGAAAGACTTTAGGGTCATTTTTAAGGTCACCCAAACTTTGAAATTTTTTTGGGAAGTGATTTAGATGACTTTCTTTCTAAGCTTGGACTAGGCTACTTATAGAAGGAATGGTGCTTTTGATTCCAAGGGTTCCCTAAAGGGGACAAATGGAAGAGCATACATGCAACATCCCTCTTTTTGCCAAACAAACATTTAATCTAAACAACTAAGTAAACATAAAAAGCTTTGAAAATGTAGTTCATTTTTAATCTTAAATGGAAAATGACGTGGTGTTCATTTGACCCCTTGGTCTTAGTTGTAAACTTTGAAAACATTCACCATAAACATCTATTTTTTTGTTAAACACCCAAACAAGGTTCCTAATTGATTTTTAGGCATAAAAAAAGTGATATAAACATGTTTTTAACAAATGTCAAGCTTGGTCCTACAAAAAAATGTTAGCATGTATTTTAGCCTTGAAGATCTTTTGGGTTTGAAACAATGAACTTTAAAAAAAGAGCTCTCAGGTCTATGTTTTAAGAAAAACACAGTGATTGATGTCGGTTATATAACTAATGATGGTTACATTTTCTAATCTATGAGGGTTATCTAACTCACATAAGTTATACCAATGTGACTAATGACATGTATCCAACCAATGTTGGTTTTACTAACCGATGTTGGTTAAGCTATCCAACTGATGTTGGTTTTACTAGTCGATGTCAGTTATTGTGTAAACCTGTGGCAAACAAAAATGATAAAATAAAGTTAAAAAATCAATTTATAAGAGTTTTAATGGTCCAAATGAATATTTTAAAGTTTCAAAATGATCTTCTTCATGTGTGGGATGCATTTAGTCCAACCAGGCCTGCCATATATGATATAGGAATTTAGTGCAAGAGAGGATGGTTAGTATGGTGTTAGTTTCAAAATGAAAACAAAATGAAACACACTAACTAGCATAACATCTCTAGGCCTAGATACTATGGAGATCTTAGTTAACAAACATGAAGAAAAAACACAACTAAAATGCAAAATCAATCCTCTTTTACCTTCTTTGGATGCTCCAAAATGCTTTTTGTAGTGGCTTGCTCAGTTTGTGCTCATGAAGTCCTCATCAATGGAAACTTGGCTATCTCCATCTCTCCTTGGCACCTTTGGCTTGTAGATTAGATTGGATTGGAATTAATTTGTCATGGTAACACTAGTTTATTGAAGCTTTATAATCAATTTTGCATTATAACTTTGTATAATCATGTGTTAAAATTCATGTGGTGAGGCCTCCTACTTATAGATTTTTGAGAATGTCTAGAATCAACCTAAACTATCCATCCTGAGATTGAGATGTGTGGTTGATGATTAATTCATTTTTTGTAATTAATTTTATAATTATCCTCATCATGACATTAGAATAAGGGGTAATTAAGAGGCATGGAGGGCATCATGGAAGGCATTGATGAGGCATGGAGGACATGAATCTTAATAGTTGTGGCATTTATGGCTTAGAGATGTCTTCCCAAGAAATGAGGTCACCTGATATGTAGATATTCAATATTCATTTAAAAAAATAAGTTTTCAACAAATTTCCATGGAATTATTAATTATGCCTTGATTTGGGTTAATTATCTCTTAAGCATGTTTAAGCACTTTGTGCACAAATTACTCAAATTGATCAGAATGTCTTGTTATTGGTCCAAAATTCAATTAAATTAGAATTGGAAGGCAATGTCAAATGCATTGGAACTATATTCCCATTTAGGATGTTTCTAACAAAAAATAATGAAGGCACATGTCTCGTGTAAGATATTTGATAGGAAAGAGCAATCCAGAGCACCCAGGTGCAAAATTGGCATTTTGACTCGAAATGATCTGATCAAAGTAAGCTGACCCATAAATTGCATTAACACATTTAGGGATACCCTAGCCAAAATTGGCACTTGAATATGTCAGTTTCACATCATTTATTGTGTTTTAGTATTTTTAGGCCAAATTATGTATTTTGGGTGGAAATTGGTCAAAATCCTAGTTGGAGGTTATCGATGCCTAGTTTTAGGTGTCTACAAGAGAAGGCTCAAAAATTTGGTTGTGAATAAAGCTATAAAATAGGAGAAGAAGGAAAATAATGAGGAAAATAAGAAGAGGAAAGAAGAAATAACACAAAACATTGTTAAGGATGAGGATCAACAAAAGAGGCAATAGAAATAAAAGGATAAGTAGGATGAAGAAGTTGTGAGGAAGGAGAAAGAGAAATCAAATGAAGAAACATAAATAATGTATAAATGGAAATCCAAGGTTGACACAAAAACAAAGGCATAAGTAAAGGAGAAAGGGAAATAATTCCTATAAAATTTAGAAGAGGATTTATGAAAAAACATGCCCAAGATAAAGTGACTAAGGATCAAACAAAGGTTTCAACCAAATCAAAGGTAAAATCAAAGTGCAAAATAAAAGTAGAAGTTATAACATAAATATTAAGAACCCAAAAATAAGGTGGTGCCATCTAATTTCTGACAACCATCATCTACATCGCAAGGCTTGGAGTCCACTCAAGAGGGTGCACAAGATGAGGCATCCTATTACAATCACCATTTCTCAAGTCAATGGTTGTGGGATGTACCTATACCCTTATCTTGATAGACAACGTTATCACTTCTAATGATTTAGATTAAGAAGCCACATCTAACATCTATGAAATTCCAAATAAAATTAACGGATTGGTTACATTCTATGAGTTTATTAGTAAGAAGGATTCAAATCTAGAATAAGAAGAATAATAGTTGAAGAAGGAAAACATAGACTTGTACTTCTACCTCATCAAATATAGGCAATTTATTAACAACACTTGACCTAATTTGGTCACTCAAGTCTTAGGTGACCAAGTCATGTCCAATGAAAAATCAATTCACATCCCTTCTATCGCAATTAAAAATCACACTAAAAGTCAAAACCTAAGTAGAAACATAGGCTATTTTTTAGCTACTCAAAGAGTATGAATAAGTCTTGTACATTGGTGTGCTCCAAACTCAAAATATATCCAAAAACATGCTTGATTGGTATCAATGACTAAACACCACATGGAGGTATGCCAAGCTAAAGTGAACTAAGGACAACAAAGCCAAAACAACAATGGGGATAAATAAGATACATAATACAACCTAGACATTACACTAAAGTAGTCCTTAAAGTCAATAGATAATGTCATGTAAAGCTAAAAACATGGAAAAATGAGATGTTGTGTAATATATCTACTAAAATTTAGATGTAAATACATGTATAAAAACTAAATGATTTAGCACAAGAGATCCAAATTAAATGTTACATGCTAGGGAAATCATCACCATGATGATGATATTAAAAACATTATGGGGTGCCAAATCCATTACATATTATGATTATTATGGTGAGGGAAGTTCTCACTAATTGGATTATGTTCAAAAAGGAGTTGCCCCATTTGGATATCTCCATTGTAGAGATCATCTAATAGCCCCAATTCATACCACTAAACCAACTTTAGTAAGAGCTCCAATAGAAAAAATTTTCCACATCTATACAACCAACCATCCAAACACAACTACCGATGCCAACACCAAATTCTATAGTTGTCAATTCTTAAGTAACAACTCCAACATCATCATATTCACAACCTCCATCAGTTCTTGAAATGTAACCTATGCCTCTAAATTATCTATAGGTACTCTGCACATTTTAGTTTTGAAATTTTGAATATTTTTTCTATTATTGAAGGTCTTAAGCATTAGGAATAGGGTACGGTTGGTTAAAAACCTGTAAATTGTTGACACCTAGTTATGTCACTCTATTGAAAACTAGAAAGGGTGGTAGATTAGTACAATACTTAGTTTAAAACCTATAAGGGTAGATAAGTAGTGTAAAATAGGTGAAAAATGGTAAATGAAACTTTTAGTGATAACTGCAAGTAATGTTTCTATACTAACCCCTTAATATAGGCATTTTTCTCAGCACTTGTATTTGACACACTTCTTGTGACTTTGTCTTAGGATGAGACAACTATTTAAGTCTAGAGAAGTATTGATAGTAGAATAGAATTTCAAAATCACAGTGTAAATGTATGGAAAGTGTATAATGGATATCAACATGTATAACATATTTCATTATGTAAATATCTAACCTATATACTGTTGTACACAAAATTGTACACGTGAAATTTTGGTCTCAAAATATTAAGTGTGTATTTCAAATTTTTCTCCTAAGTGGCTATGAGAAAATGTTGAAAATCTAAGTATTTTGAACATTTAGCAAGTTTTGAACTCCTACCAAACATGTAAAATAATCTTGAGCCTTGTTTTGTTTAGTTTATACCCTTGAACCTTATCGAACACATTTTAGAATTATGATCCTTGATTGCACATGTGACATGACCCGAATACCTATTCAACACCCTTCTAGACTTTGAAACATGTACATACATCTTGCATTCCATGCTATTAACTAAATAGTTGCCATTTATCCTAACCTATTTCTTCCTTATTTTCTCATTTCTCCCCTCCCCTCATCAAATTTATCTCCTCACTCTCACCTCTATGTATCCATTTCCTCATTATTGTCAGCCATCCATACTCCTCACCCCATTCTCTATTTTTTATTACAGGTAGTTAATTAAATAATGTGCATTGCTTGATCCATGTAAAATCTTGGGTTTTATCTCAACATGTTTTACTTCAGTAGTAAGTATATCTAGAATGAGATTTTATGGCTGTTTCCTTTGTGAAAAACATCTCTCTTTCCTTCTCATTGCCTTGTAATTCCCCTCAATCAGACCTTATTTAGTTTTCTTTTAGTGGGGTTTTATGTGTTCTCCAAGACTTAGTGGGATTCTAACCTTAACATGACACTAAGTGGATTTATGAACCCTATTTATCACTCATAAAAATTCTAAGTTGTGTTAACCATACATCAAGGTTTTTGTCCCTATTCCAACACTAAGTGGTTTATGAGCCTAGTTCTAGCACCTAGTAGAACCTAAGCACTGCAAAGACACTCACTAGTGTTTGAACCTATATAAAAAAAGTGTTAGAGTTATGAATATTGATTTAGACATAACTTAAGTTAATCATCTACGTAACCTCTCTCAAATATCTAATGTTTATTTTGCACACTTTAGATTTCTTAAACATGTTCAACACCTATCATAAATCTGGTCATTTCTCAACATACAATGGGATTTTGAGCCTTGTTGAGATATATTCAAAGTTTTTACTCATTATTTAATAAGTTTTAAAACTCCTTTCTCCTTTTAAAGAGGATATCTCATCAGATTTCTATATTAGAGACTCTAACAAATAAAAAGAACACAAACATGAAGTATCAATTCTAAGGAGTTTTTCCCTCTTTAAATTTGGAATCTATATTAGAAAAGATCAAAAATACATACTTGGGATATGTAGATATCTTAGATTTTTGTAAAATAATCATTGCAATTCACAAAATAGATTAGGATCAAATAATCCATGATAGTGGTTTAGCTCAAGCTACAAATTTTCTAATGATGGTAAAATATCTAGAGATGGTGTTGACTATGGAAAATTACTATGATAAAGAAAGAAGAGAAGTCAATAATTTAAAAAAGTGTATATAATTTGCATTTTACCATAACACATAGATAAAATGATCAAATTACTTAATCCTGAATCATACATTGATCTTTATCCAAATTTTACTCAACAATTTTGAGAATCTAAAATAAGCTCTTGTTCTAAGATGGTTAAAAATTAATGGATTATAAAAGTAAAAGGTTAAAAAACAAGATTGAAAAAAACCATTTCCAAATTTGATTTCATCAATGAATTCAATGAGATGATCACACTCTTGAATAGAGTTGTTGGCAACCCCACTGCTAAATATTTTTAGACATGGATGTATAGGTACATTGAGATCATTAATAAAAATCATAAATACATGAAATAGGGTGAATTTATAAGGGAATTCCATCCACAAATAGATGACAAAGGTCACTAAAACATTTAATTTCTATATGAATTTATAACTAGTCTACGTGATTGCCTATATAATGATCTACAGTGGAATGAATATATTGGTGATATGACCTCTTTAAAAATTATGAGTTTATCCCTCACTTAATTTAAATGAGATATCACTTAATTTTCATAGGTCAACGATGCATTCCTACAATATGTCATTCATATGTTTGAGCTTGATCCTTATAATGTTAGAATATCAGTTGAACCTTTTATTTAAATTTCAATATAGGGAGTCTGGTTCATATAATTTATGAATTTATCATACTTTATAATATATAGGTGTGAAATGGCCCCATATATGATTACAAGGTATGTAGATGACAAATTGGATTTGATGGAACTGGTGAGACAACTAGTTGAAACTCATAATTTTTTGTTTAACAAAAACAAAACTAGAATACATTTTCGAATTTCCATAGGAAGGTACACATGTGTTCCACTATCCAATATAAAGTATATTTATGATGAAATGACTAGAGTCACTCTTTTATAATTTCATAATAAAATATTATTTTATGTTAAAGATGTATTTGAAAACATTCTCAGCTCTACATACCAACATGTACCCCATTTTGAAGAATTTTGGATGGTTTGTGGTGATGAGGTAGAAGTCAGGGTTTGTGATTATTCCCATTTAAATTTGGATCAAGTTATTGAATTCAAGATATAAAATATTTCAAATAAGTTTGAATATGATGAGGATGTTGTAGATACCATGTATGAAGAACAAGATGTTGAATCAATGCATCTTCCATAGATTGATTAAAACATAATAGAATCTACATCCTTGGAAGGTAGATATTAAACAATGTTGGATAGAATATTTTCATGGCTCAAAATTAAAATATTTAATGAATCAAATTTAAGTTGCCATCCAATGATGAAATGAAATGATATATAAATTTTCACTAGAAACAAACAGTTATAGGTCCTTCTTGTATAGGAAAAGATAGTCAAATCATAGTTGAAACACAACATGAGAAAGATGATATATCTCTTAAAGTACCCTATGTTTGAAAATTAAATAAATTCAAAATAAAAATGCAAGGATAAATATCTTCAAGTACTTATTGGGTTTTTGAATAACTTTATACTTTTCCTTTAAACATTTCCCTTTTTCAAAGCTTGGTTATGAACATTACATAAAAATTCATAGCTTCAGTTATTACCATGTTATTTCCTAAATCTTCTCATTTAGAGGTAAATATTCTCATTTAACCCTAAAATAGATGTAGGAATACTAACTTGGTGTTAATATGTTTAATAGTATAGAAATGATAACACACAAAGGTGATAATTAGATCTAGAACAATCCAATTAAATGCTAAACTTAGATATAAGCATACACTAAATTTATTATGTTGAGTATAGGCTAAATACAAAAGTTATCACTAAGATATGCATCAAAATATATTTAGCTGGTTCTGATGTTAACACAATATTGGATCTAGAGCAGGTAGAAAGTAGTCTAGAAGGAGATTTTAGATCTAATGCTTCTAGAGCTCAAGACACTAACATCATCTTGAGATGGTTGTGTTGATGCTAATTTATAAGATTAGTATAAGTGTCCTATATCAAATATCTAATGAATAAGGATGCAACTACCTAGATACTTATAGGTTTGACTTCACCTTCACTCTGGTGCATTCAAATTTAGGTCATGGATTGTCGTTCCTCATGTATTATAAAAACCTAGTTATTCATCTTCATTGTGACCTTGGGAGAAAATGGGTTATTGGGTTCATAGCTTCAAGCTGACCCCAAATAACTCTCTATTAGTGAGCACTACATACATAACCAATACTCTAAAGAGGGCCTCAAACTAATGTAGTTCTCCACTACATGTTGGCTTGTGTGTGAATCATACAATATGTGTAAAGTAAGTACAATAGTGACCTAGCTTGTAAATTGATATATTAGGTACTTGGGATGATAATTTAGTAATTTAGACCTATATATGTGTTATACCTATGATTGGTATAGAAATAAGGATTTTTTTTAAAATTAAATGTTTGATAGAGTGTTTTTGATAATTTGCCTTGGTATCTTTAGTATTTTTGTAGGTAGAGAATGAATGAGGGTTGATATTGTATTTATATCAATCCATTTGGATAATTAATTTAAATTAAATAACTTAGGCTAACCATTAAGTACATTTCATTTGTAAAATAGATGACTTTAGGGCACTAGACACTTGTGTCAGGGTAAGACACTAATGTCAATGATAGTGTTTGTCTCAGACATTAGTATCCAAGAAATAAGAAAGTAGGTATAGGTTAAAAACCTATAAGAGTGGAAGATAAGTAAATTTTAATCATTTTAAGAAATATAAAAGGCTTGGGTCATC
This sequence comes from Torreya grandis, assembly GCA_037957365.1. Classification (NCBI taxonomy): domain Eukaryota; kingdom Viridiplantae; phylum Streptophyta; class Pinopsida; order Cupressales; family Taxaceae; genus Torreya; species Torreya grandis. The sequence goes on along the minus strand of JARHVA010000997.1, from coordinate 73,932 downwards.
AAAAAAATAATTTTCAAACTAAGAGATAAGCCAAGGGGCACAAGCTAGAGTTGATTCAAGACTTGTAGAATGAGAAAGGTCCAAAACTAGCAGGAACAATCAAGGTATAAGTTTACCAAGTGTACAAGATTAAGGGAGTATATAATCCATAAATATAATTTACATTCCCCATTAATTTAGTAATAAAATTACTAGTTTAAAGGAAAGTAATGCATACTTGGGTGTGTATAACACACCTTGTCTTTGCATTTGCCCAATTTGATTGCTTTGCTAGTGACCAACCTATAACCAAGAACATGTTACAATATATAATCAATGCATATAATTTGAGATTAAAATTACTTGAAATATATTGAAATTGAAAAAGAAAGGTTTATGAATACACATATGTGTCGATGTAATCACCTTGCCTATTGACAAGTTGACTTGAAAAAGATGTATTGTTATAAGGCCCTAAAATTGAGATTAACACACACACACAGCCACACACACACACACACACACACACACACACACACACACACAAAGTGAAGATATACAAGGAGATAGAAAGAGAGATACTGGAAGGCACATGCACCCAAATTTGGTGCAAAAGTGAGTTGCCTCATGTAGTTGAGATTAGCTCAATTGTGCAACCCAATGATAATTATAACTTGGTGAGTGTGAGTGAACCAAATCACCCACACTATCAAACTAGTGAGTATGGATGATACTATTAAGTCCAACTTAAAAACTTGGTAAGATTGAGTGATTTGATCACCTCAACTATACCAAAAAGTGAACCAACTACTATAGTAGTTTAGCTCAATATAATTCATAAAATTCCAACTGGTGGGTGGTGATAGTCCTTGATAATGTTCTAAAATATGAACTAATTTGGATTTTATAATATTAGGTGCACATTGCATAGCGTATGCACTTTAAATATGTCTTGTGCTAAAATTGTGTATAGAAATGGTAGCAATGTATAGAATCCTGATACAACTATGAATACAAATCATATAACTATGTGCTTTGACAAATTTGGAAAAATGTGTAAGTGTGGAGAACATGCCCTCACTATATATAAAAAAACCTAAAAATTGATATAAGTACCAATGTGGAGATCATGTTTATAAAACATGCACCACTATAATCTAGAGATGTTGATTACTAAATAGGTTTGGAGAAAATGATTCCATAACATGCCCCCATAGAATCTAAAATATGATATAAGTACTATATATTGAATGAGTCTAAAGAACATGCTTCTAAATTATTTCACTACTGAATCTAAAAATTATGCTAAGTGTGGGGAACATGTCTCTATGAAATGACCTTAAAAATATTCCCCTCTTTGAGGTGAGGAAAATATAGGTATTGGTAGTTAATTCACCTCAAAAACATAAGATAAATTTATAATCTTTGAATATAACTATATACAACAGAAAGTGAAGCTAATCTACAAATCAATGCTACCTTGAAAAAGATAAATCACACTTACCCTTATACTTGTTGGTACATTTAGATAATCGAGGTCATGACCAAGATGGATCCACTAGACCTAACCAAAGGGGTACCTTACCATAATAATACCACTAGAAAGGGTTCTAAATCCTCTAGTCAAGAAACACCATGCGATAACCCTAGCTAGGTCCTATGTTTTCTATATTCACAAAGTAAATACAAAGTTAACAAAAATCTATACTTAAGCCAATGTATAGGAAATCCTAATGCATGGAGAGAGAATCATGTAAGTTAAAAAATGTAAATTTATCTAATTTAACAAGGAGGATCAAGAGTTAGGAATACTTACCTTTGAAGATGAACCCATCGAGCCTCAATATATCCCTTGGCCAAGGTGTTTCACAAGATTTTATTGTGGTATGTAAGAATAATAAGGATAGGTTAGCTTTAGGCTAGATAAATTATCTATGCATGTAAAATACTTCTCCATAAGACAAGTTTCATATCTTCAAGTACAGTAATGAAACCCTAAGTAATGCTCATAAAGTATAATGGTGTATAACAATATACAAAATATTTGATGTTCTTCTTCATGTCTCTCTAAGAAATGGAAAAAAAGATGTGTATATATAGCTAGATCTTAACCTAAACCTTTTTAAAAGTTTAGGTAATAGTGTCGGCCTAATTGACCTATATTAATAATTATAAAATCAAGTTAGGTCTTGATCTAGGTTGTTCAAGGCTGAACTATACTCATAACATGCTAACATATTTTAAGTATAGGGTTGGCCTAGTTTGACATTATGTGGTAAATGTCAAAAAGAGTTTTTAGCTTAGATAATGGCTATTTAAGGTGGTGAATACCTTAGAGGAGTGTGTAATGGAGGTGTCAAAGCTTATGAAAGTATACATGAGAGGTTTGTGTTGATTTAAAGTTGTGGTGTAGGGGAAAAAAATATTATGAAGCACCAATGGTCTACCACCCCTTTCCCAATGCACCCTTTAAGGCATACACTTAGAGAGATTGAGACTCGATGGGTTCTTGTAAGAGAGAAAAAATCAATAATTGATAAAGTTTGAAAATATTAGGTGTATAGATATGCCCCATTAAAAGCTCATGATGTGTCATACAATTGTAACATGGGATGGTGCTTCGAGAAAGGAACATAGAAACGCATAACATTGAAGCTAAATAAATTGTAGTAAGAAGGGAATAAGATAAATGAAAGGAAATAATTAAAAATACATACTTTACTTACCTTAGTGTTGTAAAAGAGGAAGCAAGTGAAAGAAATGTGAAGGTTTCCAATGTAAGTAACAATAGGCAAACCTATAAAAATCAGTGGAAATTTGAATTTTTTATAAAATATACATGTACTATGTGAAAGATTCTTTACAATGTCAGTATTCTAGAACATCTTATAGTTCAAAAAATGAGCTAGTAGAAACAAAGTTATGATAAAAAATAGAATCTAATTGTTAATAATTGATAGGTAAATAATTTTGAATTGTAAATATCAATAGGGTGAAAATTAATTCATTTTTTATTTTACTATTATGAGAAAATATCTCTTTGAGAGACCTAGTTTGAGCCTAGAGAGAGACCATGGTGAGGAGATGATAACTACAATGTCAAGTATGCATAGTGGCCATAGTGGGTGAAACACAGGTAAGGGAAACATTAATTTCAAAATTTTGAGACATGTTAATTAAAATTAATCTAAATATAGAAAATTATATGTTAGGAAAAATATAGACACCCAAACTAACCTATGAAATGTTTAGGTAGACTAGGGATAGAACATGGTACTAGGTAGGAAAACACCCAAATAATAGATGCCTAAGGCATTTATGGTAAATGGTAAAAAATTCACCATTGATTAAGAATAGAGTCAGCCATATTGACTTAATTTTCAAGGCAAAATAAATCTAGGGGAGGATTGTGTAGCAGTAGGCTGATGTAGTATCATTGGAGATGGTTGACTATGTAGTAGTGGGTCACTCTAGTTTGAAATAGGGAAATAGTTGACATAATACCTTTTGGCTGATGTAATTCATACTATATGGCTGATATAGTCTATTGAATGAGGTTGACTATGTAGTAAAAGGCTAATATAATATACTATAACTATAAAAGGTCTGATTTAATATCAAACAAGCTAATAACATCTAGAAGAAATAGTATGAAAAGAATGTAATAGGGCCAATTTAGTATTAAATAGGCTGATTGTATAGGAAAAGGGAAAAAATAATGAAAAAATCAAACAAACTAATGTAGTTAATTATTAGTTTTTTGAGAATATTGAAGAATTTATTTTATTATTATGACATCAAGATCTAATACATTCTTTGTTATTTAATATTTTATGAATATGATGAAGATTTTGGAATCTAGTGGATGCATCCTAGATACCAAATTTATTTGAGCATTTATCTGACATGGATAAAACTTGATTGGTTGCCTTGGATTTTGTAGGCATCATGGAGATGAGATAGCTCCCATTGAGTTTTGATCTTGTTATCATGTTCCTTGGAGCATGAGAGATACTGAAAAACACTTTTCGATGGGACATGGAGGGGGATACTATAGAGGTGGCTATCACCTTAGAGGATGTCCATGCATTGCTTAAACTTCCTATCAATGAGACATTGGTGATATGTGATACACTAGAGTCAGATGATAAGAGACAAGCCTTAGCCCAGTGGGTGACATGCTTGAATAGGATATATCCTAGTCTACATGTTCGCTTATTTGATGTTTATATCATAACCATTTAAAATAGAAAGAAGGTAATGATTAGTATTATGATAACATGAATGTTGTGTCACAAGTAAGATGTTTAGTATTGTTATATATAATAGCCTTGTGTCAGTCTATCTTAGATCAAGGTGCCTTGTATGATCTTGATTATGTCATTTGGATATAAATCATGCATGATATGTATGGGATGCTGACCTATGGGAAAAAGATGATGGGTCCCATAATTTTTCTAAGCACATGGAGCTATGAGAGATTCCCTATGTATCATCTATATGGGTTGCCCCATGCAATTAATGATAGGTTATCTTAGGTTGTTAGGTAGAGGCAAGACCATGTAGCATGTGTTGTGCCCAATGTTCTAACTATGTAAAATATTACATGAGGGTAGATTATGTGGTAGCTTTACAATCACATTATTGATGTAAAGAAAATTTGGGCCACTAATACTACTAGTTTCGCATGTGTGCAGATCACAGGCCTCTATACTTTGTGGGTGGAGTCTCATCTAGTGGCTTGTGTACCTATATAGTTGAGGATACTACATTTAGTGGACCATATAGTAGTGTCTACTCATTGTGAACAACATGTTAGAGAGTTTAGAGGGAGAGGAGGTGTAGGGGTTCCAGTTGAGATATGCATGATTAGGCCTTAATGAGTGAAACCATGGGTTGGTCAGGCATGACTATAGGAGGTAGCAAGGTTTGGAAGAGATGATGCCATGCATGCAAATGTAGGAGATGTGGGAGCACATTATGGATCACAATAGAGGAAAAAATGGCCACTATAAGATTATTAGACACATAAAATCCATCTATGAGAGGATACATGGGCATTGCCTATCACATAGGGGATCATATAATAACTATAGGAAATAGTTGGTCTATAAAGAGGCCACTAAGGAGGGGTGATGTAGGAGCATCAAGCAACACATTGTGAATCCAATCATGAGTGAGTATTTATGTGATGTTTAAGTGTCTTTGGTCATATAACATTTCCCTAAAGGAATTTGAGTCATTAAATTAGTCTTTTAGTGTGTTTTGATATCCTTTTGGCATTTTCTCACCAAAATGGGCTTTTGAATATTTGAAATTGTGTTAGTGTGTTTAGGAGTGTTTTTAGGAACTGTCAAGGAGTGTCAAGTTAGTAAATGTTAGTATAAGGTCATAAATGGACCTATGTGGGTGTAGGTATGTGTCTTACATACATGTCATAATGAAAATGATATAGCCTAAGAATCTTGAATGTATTTATCATGTCTAGGTAATTGACATGAAAGTTAGTTGTCCAAGAAAATAGTTACCTTGTGTGTAGAAGGGGAAATGAATGATTTTTTGGAGAGGATTAGGTGGTAGATTCATATATAGGAATTAGTTAGAAGTTGGAAAGAGTTAGTTAGAAGTTACAAGAGGTAGAGGTATATAGAAAATAAAAGGAATGATAGCAAAAACTCTGTATTCTATCCTTACGGACTGAGTTACTAATGTAAAGAAGTAAAATCAATAAAAGTGGAATGAATGAAGTAGAAATTTCTATATATTTAAATTGACATTGTTTTATGGATGAAATTAGATGTGTTTAAATCCTTAAATATTTTTGGATCAATAGTTTGTAATGAAAGTTACATGGATTAATGTTCTATAAGACTGTGACAAGAACCCTGTGTGTGCTCATTAAAGCCCATAAAATAATAAAGAAATATTCTTCAAAAGTAATTTGATTTTAGGAGGATTATAATTAGGGTAATAGTGTGAGTTATCTTTCTTATTTGTTTCCAATAAGGACATGACTCCAAGTTAATAGTTGGTGTATACTTTGTTCATAAACAATAGAGAAGAAACTTGTATAAGACCTCAAATATAGATGTTAAGCATGACAGGGGTTGGATTAGAGAGAATATGGTGTTGAAATATAATATCATGGATTATAATTTTGATGTAACACTTTAACACCTTCAAGTAAATTAAAAGTGAATGAAAACCCTATTTTAACTTGTACATAAGTAGACTGTGTTATAAAACACTATAAACTTCAAGACTAGAGCATGATAAGGAGTTACTCAAGCAAAATTAAAAGTTGGAAAATGTTTAAAATAGATTGATATACCTTATTAATGTATTGATAAAATTTTAAAGTGTTAAAATATCCATTAAGCCAATTTTGAACCCTCTCGAGCTTACACAGTGAAAGTAAATATCTACAAAATTCTAAGAAACCATTGTGTTAAGTGAATCTAGTCATTTTTCAAGTCAAGATAAAGCTTGAGGAAGTTTTCATGGTATGATAAAAACCTTAATTATGTCTTGGAAGGGATTTTAAACAAGAAATAATCATCTAAATCAATCTAGAAGCCTCTCAGGGGTGTTACAGACTAAGAAACCCTAGTTTAGGGTTAGAACCTAAAAAGTGGAATAACAAGCATTTACACTAGTGGAAAGGTATAAAAATTGGTATATTGATGTGTTGATACAATTAATAAAATATTATAGTGGTTTTATACTAGTATGGTATGATTTATATGGTAGAAATGGACTGTACTGAAAATAGGGGTAATTAGGCCTAGTGAAGGGCTAATTAGAGATAGGAAGAGGCGAGAAAATAGTGAAGGCAAGTGATTTGGATTATGAAACTTCATATCAAGATGTTAAGTGATAGAGGGTGTAATAAAATAGTGTTATTTTCTCAAAATTATATATTACTTATCCATACAAGCGGAAAAGGCCTAAAAAAGGATACTAGGAGAGAAGTGTGGTTGAGAGTTTGAGAAGTGTTGAAGGTAGTTGAGGTTAAAAGAGGGTTTTAATTAAGTTTAAACATGTTTATTAATATTAATAGAGAATATCCAAGTTAAATATTATCTATAGGAGACTTAGATAAAAAATTAAAGTGATTTGGGCAAAGAAACTTATAGCCTAGTGAAGACTAATATGTGAGATCAATGAAAGGGAGTGAGGGCAATGAATGGAATGAGAAGTATGAATGAATGTGATATGTTTTAATATCCTAAAGGTATAAAGGAAAATAATTAAATAATCATAGTCAATAGGATCATGAAATAGAATGATGTCAAACCTAGAGAGAGAATTGATATAGAGAAGATTGAGTAGATTGGTTGTATGAATAGAGAGAGTTGAAGGTATTAGAGTCATAGAGAAAATAATGAGGAGGTCTTTACATCAAGGAGACCAAGATCGTCTCAGGTGATGACTCCTAGTTTTGTACTTGTGTGGAAGTAGATGATAGAGGAGGTGTTTGATAGGTGAGTAAATGAGGAGACCATGGTTGGTGATACCAAAACTCATGAGAAATGTTTTGATTTAGTTTTACATTTTTAGATATAACACTAGTTACATCATTTTTTATGATAGATAGATGATTATATATATATATATATATATATATATATATATATATATATATATATATATATATATATATATATATATATATATATATATATATATATATATATGAGATATGATGTATATTTGGTTTCTTTTTTTTAAGATACTATTATTTTAGAGGAGATGATATGGGGAACCCTAATTATGGTTGTGCCCCATGATATTTTGGATGGGATGATATCAAATTATGACCCTACCATTTTAGCTCATCATGTGGTAGCATTTTACCCATATCATGCTAGATAGTTTGAACTACTAGGATAGGTTACATGATAAATATAGACATGAGGGGATGGTTTACAACCACCTTTAAGGGTAAGAGCTAGAGAGGCTCAGGCCTAGTAGGCTTTGGCACATGATCAAGATGCACACATGATGACCATGATACAAATAGGATAGGTATAAGCCTAGGTGTCCAACCTATAGGTCAAGTTATTGGCTTGAGATCCTAGATTGACTCTTTATAGTGTACCAGTTAGAGGGGTCAGCCATAAGCATCGATGGGAAACATGGCTAGGCCACATGATAAACATGATGGAGCATAAACTTAGAGTTGTAGCTATTATATATTGTACTCATATTATATCAAACTCATGATATATATTAATATGGATATTTCATTGATTTATGATTTTTACTTATATGTTGATGAGTGTTTGGATATATTTCCTTTCTATAACATGTATTTTGCTTTTGTTTTATATGCTATGGGAAATATGTGATGTATGTTTTCTTTTCTAGTATTATGTGGTACACATGCATCATTAAAAAGAAAAGGAAAAAATGATTTGAAAAAGTATAAATAATCTAATCAAATGTAATACACACTATATCATGATGGGAAATGTGTAAAAATAAAATATGAATAAATATAAAAAACCAAAAATGGTAAAGTAAATGGTAATAAAATGTTTTCAAACCATTTAAAATATTTTCACCAAATTAAAACAAAATAAATGTCATACTTTCACATTGGAAAGTATAAAAATTTGTAATAAAAAGAAAGACACATGAAAACCAATGGTATAGAAACAAGCAAATAATAAAGTTAATAAAGCATACTAAATCAAGCTATGAAGTATGAAAAGAAAAACAAAATGTAAGTGGAAATAAAATTAATCATACTAAATCAAGCTTGGAAGTATGAGAAATTTAATAAAATGGTTGTAAACATTTATGCAATTAGAAAACAAGAATATAAAATTGATGTTTTTATAAAGTAAGCATAAAACATACTAAATCAAGATGGGAAGTATGTTAATGACGTGTAAATCATAATATAACACAAATAATCTCAAATTTGATGCATGTAATTTTATTGTGACTTGGTTATAATATGAACTAGGTATTGGAATATTTTTTGAGGAGGGATTGGTCCTATCAGTGGTATTACACTACAACTCATAAAGGGAACACCGATGAGGTTAAAACAACTATGGGAATAATTTAAAAGATATTTTTTAATGTGATAATTTGTGAGGAGAGCTGGTCCTATCCATGGTCATACAATGTAACTCACAAGGGAAAAAGTAATGAGGTGAATGGTAATAAGGGTAAAAATAAGCAAATGTTTTATTATGGTAATTTGTGAGGAGATTTTGGTCCTATCTATGGCCTTACACTATAAATCACAAAGGAAAACCCTAGGGGGAATGATTATTTAACAAAACAATATTTCTCAAAGGGAGATATTAGGGTTGTTATAATGAAATAAGGAATGTAAAAATCATGACATAGGCATCTATGATAAAACCTTAGTAAACATGAGGCATACTAGGTATAAAGGAGAGATAATAAGAGTCTAGTGACCATCGATATATAAGAGATACTTGCACCCAACAAGTATAAATCTATATAGGCAAATAGGTCAGATAATAAGATCAAATCATGAAGGTTATATGAACAAGAAAATTAAAATGGACCTACCTTCCCACAACATGTTCCCCATTCCTCAGGACCTCTTACAAATCCATCAGTCTAATATGAAGATTGGGTACTTATGTGACAAAGTATGTAACACTTATATATTATTTTATTCTCCTATCCAAATCTACTGGCCTAATACACCCCAATGAACCTTAGCTCCATCATGAGGCAAACTATGAATTTTGAGCTTTGATTGGAAATGGGAGATGTGATATGAATCATGTCTTTTGGTGTGATTATATTTTTGAATTTGTATGTTTCCTTTTGAATCATTGTCTTTTGTTTAAATGATTTGGATTTTAACCTTTTAATGGTTTTTATGATTCCTCCTCTATATATATTTGGGATAACGAACATGAGTGATACACATGAATGATATTTTAGACTTTGGCTTAAAGGAGGCTAAGTAACCATAGATATGACTGACTAAATACTTAGGATTACCTATGAACTTGTATGTAATATCAAGTTTCAACTGTATGTATGCTTAGTATGTGAAAGGAAAATAAAGGAAGAAAAGAGATCCAAAATAGAGTGATATATGGTCGTAGTACAATGTGATGTCTTGTTTTCTAACTAATCATATGGTAGAGATAGAATACTAAGGGAAATAATATTGTATAACCAAGTCATAATATTAATTATCTAGATAACAAATAATCATTGTAAAAGAAAAAGAATCCATGAAATAAGTGAAATCATAATTATAAGTGTGCATTAATGAAAATAATTATAAGAAGCCATAAAAAAGGTGAAAGAAAATGAAACCATATAAAATACATAAATCATAATATAATGATCCATGTAAAATATATAAGTGAAACTAAATTTGACACATAGTCAAGTATATAAGAGATATAAAAATGGATCACAAATCTAATCCAAATGATAACATAAAATAATGTGAAAGAAAAACACAATGTGTTGAAAAATACTAATATATTTGATCACAAATATTATCCATAACATCCAAATAATCTCTATGAATCTAAATTCTGACAGCAGCTAGAGTCTCATCAATCTTCATAGAAAGTTGCTCAAAGACTTCCTTCTGTATCTCCTCAATTGAAAATGTAGGTGTAGTTGATGAAGATTAATGATCATGTGAGATCTCTTTCATAAGATAATAAAGGTAAATAATGTATGTTTCTATGGGAATAGTATCTTTAGGGTGAAAAATAAGTGCAACCTATAGAGGAGGAGATTTCTTGCATGTGCAACATGTAAAGGGAGTAATGACTAGTGTGGGTGTTGACTATGGGAAGTCATGAAAATGCTGTTGGATAATGAAAAAGTGATTATTATTATGTGTACCACACTTGTGCCAAAGACAATATACTTCCCCATAATTAGGGGTATACTCTAGTAATAACTTAGGATGAAGTATGACCCTATCTTTGGGGTAAGTAGTGGATGGGTGCAATGTGTTGATATATTGCCTAAGTTTTCAATAATGAGTAAAATATTGGTTATAAATTCAATGAAAGTAACAAATAAATTTATTAGTGGACCTTGGGGTTATAATAGCTAAAGGGATGGAAGGAAAAGCCTCAAGCAACTGATATAATTGGTAATCTTTGGTCCAAAGACTAACACATTTGTTGATATCATAATAAGGTTAATCTACCCATTGGTTGGGTATGGGATCAAGCTATGGTAAAGGAATAAAGACATAAAAAAATAAAGGTAGATTTGGATTAGAAATTATAATAGGATCATATTAAGGTGAGGCTGGTTATGTAACAAGTTTAAGTACACTAGCTAGCATCTCTAGAGGAAGTAGACTATAAGGGTCATGGTATCTAGCAAAGTGATAAGGGCTCATCATGGCATGATCCATGAGCATAATCCTAAGGGGATATATTGTGACTTGAGGTTTATTGTGTGATTTTTCCATCTCTACCCTATGATAAATAGTATAAAGACTAGTATTAGGTACTATAAAGGAAAGAATACTAAAAGACAAATGAAAAGATTGAAATAAAGAAAAGAGATATCAAAGAAATCCTACATTTATAGCTTCAATGAATCTAGATAAAAATGGTTCATTTAAATCAAATCCATCATCATATTCATGTGTATTCAAGTTGATGGTATAGGTAGGAATGAATTTTTCCTTAGAGGATGCATGATGAGTAGAGTGTCTAGTCTTGGTTAAGATAATAAGTATGTTGTCAAAAAGTGGTAGATAGGATCGAGGTTACAAAGAATGAGGAAGTTGGGCAATGATGTGAGTTAGAAGTTTGGATCTTGAAGCTTATCTAATCTATCTCATCATCATTATAATCCAGGAGGTTAGGTGTAATGTTCCCAACTAATTCTAGGTGACCATTATAACACTAAGTGGAATTGACTGGGTAGTTAAAGAGATGGGATTCACAAAATGAGACACTAGGTAAAGGTTCAAGGGTAGGTTTTTTAAAGACAACACATTCTTAAAATTATTTGAAATTATAAGGGTTTATATCTCCTTGAATCTTGTAGATAGATCAATTATGAAGGAATTTGATGCATTGGAATATATATGAAGTGACTACTCTCATATGATGAGTTCAAGATCAATTGAATAATATGTTCTAAGAAAGTGGAAAGTTAAATATCATAACTTTAACATGGATGGTGATATAAGGAAAAATAATGGTAATCCAAAAACAACCTAGAGGAGGCATTTGACTTCTATTATATCCTTAACATATGTTACATGTAGATTTTAGGTTGCATTTAGAATATCTGAGTATATTAATGAATTCAAGGGACGTAATAAAATTGCCTAAACCTTTGTTATTTAAGGCACACTTAACTTGGATATCACTAATTTTTATTCTAATGAGTAGAGGAGGATCATTTTCATGAAGAAGTATCTCATTGGGAATCATGGAAGTGATAGGGAACTTAAGTGAAAGAGAAGTGTCCAATATTTCATCAACATAGATGGACATCTCTTCACATTATTAAATTATACTATATTCAAATCTAGATAAGGTATCTTCACATCCTACTGAAGGAGGATGAGGGATGTTCATTAAAAAAAACAATTTCATTACATGGTTGAAATTATGGGGAGAAGTTCTCATTAGTTATAAGAAAGGTATTTGATATGGTAGATGAAAAAGTTACACAATGGGATCCCATTTGTCATAACCCATGGGAGGATTGTTAGATATAGGTGCATAATGTTTTGAGATCTCCTAAAAATGAGAATTATATATGAAATTGAACTTGTGTTGATAGGGTCTAGTTGGTTTAGGTTGATTAAAAATGGGTTGAGTTACTTTAGTTTATGTGATGGTTGGTTGAAGTATTTCTTATGGCTAGGTAGAATAAATAATTTTGTAAGTTTGAGGTATGTTGTATTATTGTGTGGATGTTTGAGGAAGAATATAAATGTTATGAGAGGTATAATAAAGTTGTGGTTTGGAGGTGATGATTAAATGGTTATAAGTTCCTCTTGCCCCAATTCCATTTGATGGGATGGGTAAGTATCTTGAATGACATGAAATAGTTGAGAGGTGTGATGCATAGGTGTTAGATTTGAGTCAATAGAAGAAAATATTTTTCTTATGTTAGTCATATTAGCCATTTTTTCATCATTGGTATTGAGGTATATAAGACTTCCAACATTTTTAGTAGAAAGAGTAAGTTTTTCTATGTTATCTTGGTGTTTGGGTAGGAGCTTGATAGATGGTAAGACAAACATTAACTTGGATTAAAGCTTGGTTTTAATTTTGCATTTAATGTGGTTTAAAAGCTATATCATATGCTTTTTTATTCTTTCAAATAATGTTCTCATGATCAAATTTTGGATCAAGAAGAAAAACCATAGAAAGATTGCATAATTATCTACAAGTCTCATGAGAATGGCCCCAACTTACATGAAACCAAAAAAAATTGTATAGATCATACCATGATTTTGTAGGATGAGTAGGGTCAAAATATCATAGTAGAGGTCTTGGAAGAAATTTTTGAATTTATACTAGGGATAATGGTTTGTGCGCATTAGTGTGGTTAGGCTGAGAAAATGTGGGGGTAGGAGTATTGTTTTAGGGGAAGCATGCTCTATGATTTTGTTTGGACCAATTACTTAGAAGGTGTGAATAATGTCATAGGTGTCAGTAACACTGTCATTAGTTGCATGATTTTTTTATTTTTGATGAACATACAATTGCCTATTAGAGTTTGAGGTGGTTTGAATTGACACATGAGGAAGTCTTATTGTTTGGCTTCATCAAGAGTTTTTTCCAAAGTTTTTGGAGAGACAGTCCTAACCTGGTATTGTAATTTAGGGTGTAGAGCATTAGTGAATAGGTGGAATAGGTTGTCACATGCCATATTATGCTCACATTTGTTAAATAATTTTTTACATCATTTGATAAAGGATTGTTCCATTTCAATTTCAAGTTGTTTGTAAGTGACAAAAAGGGCTAAGTTATTCTTGGGAAGATCACTAGTTTGGAATTCTTGGATTAGTGAGTTGATTAAGTCTTCAAGGCTAGTGATAGAATGGGTTTTCAATTGATTTTACTAATATAAAGCATGCATTGAGAGTGTTTTATCTAATATTTTTGTATCAAAATATGTGTTAAGATTAACCCAATCTTTATAAAGGTTACCAAATGTTTTAAAATGCAAAATGGGATAGTGGATCCATTACAGGTGATGGTGGGTGTGATACCTCCTATGTCAATGTTATCAATTTGAGGCACTAGAGGTTTATTTTGTATATGTTTAATGGTTTTATTAATGAGTGGTAGTTGTGGGATAAGGTTTCCATGGGAATCCTGAAGGTGGGGTAGAGGGGCATTTTGATTTTACACTCCCCATGAAACATACTGAGTTTGGTTTTGGAGATGAATGAGATGATTCTACATCTACATCATCTAATTCACATTACTAGTTTGAAAGGTATGCATTTGATTAAGTGTTTTTAATAGGAGTTGGCTAGTTTGATAAATATTTTGACTAGTGTGCACAACATGTGATGCATTAGTGTTAGTATTGATTGCTTGAGTTGCACTATGTGTGTGGGATGAAGTAATAGCATGCACCTTACTAGTGACATGAGTAGTATTGGTATCAAAATAAGCAATAGTGTCAAGAGAAGCATTGGTATAAAAAATATTCACTATTATTATGGTTAAGGGCACGTGTCTTTTAAAGAGACCCACTAGAAGTTGAAAATACCATGTTGGTAGAGATACTTGGAATGGAGGTTAAATAAGACATAGATGATGATGTCATGGTGTGTGAAGGAGACATAATAGAAGGAAAAAGGTTGAGATGCAAAGAAATTGGTTCTCCTAAATCCATGAGAAAAAGTAGGGGAGGGTGAATTGGGTTCTTCTATATGAGAACCCATCATGAAATTATAAATGGTTGAAGAGTATTTTCCTCTATGTTTAGCGAATTAATTGATGAAAAAGAGCATTTCAATTGTGTATTTAAAATGACACTCATCTTCTAGTGAGAAAAAAGGGTTGTATACTGAATATGAATGGGGATGAGTCCCATAGTTGGTAGTGTGAGTGAAAACATAGACATTGATTTCATCCATGGTGAGTGCTACAAGTTATATCTTACGGAACCTATCAGGGTTGGTAAAACTCATCATGTTTATTTGATTTAATTATGTATTATCATGAAATAATAAATTAATTATGAAGGTAAGAGGTTAAAAACTTGATGGAAATTAAAGATCAACTGGTAAGACATAGAGCCGAACTAATTGATAGTGTTACATAAGATTGTAAATAAAATAGGCTAAAGACATACATAATCAGATAGGTCAATAATGCACTAAAGATAAATAGAATAAATAGCCTATAATATTATATTTTTATTGGAACAAATATGTTATAAAAACATGATATTTTTTTCAAGATAATAACTAAGCAAATTCAACTGAACACAGAAGTAATTAAATCAATGTGTTTGATCTAATTATAACACACAACACAAACCTTATACCAATGCTGGATAGTATAATTTTTGTAATATAAAATATGATGATCAAATATCAAGTAATAAAAATGGAATGTAAATGCTAATATAAGTGGTAATTCTTGAGTATTGTAATAAATTTTGAAATTAATATGATAGGGAGCTGGCTGTAAGAAGGAACTAGAAAGTAAATCTATCGATACTTTTAGATAGTTTAGGGTGAAAGGGATCCATATTGGTGATGGTACTAGCTTGATATTGGGGTCTACCCCCTCACTTCATAATCCTAAAGTGATAAGGGTGTTAGGTGATTTTATAATATATACCATCAACAACATGTTTATACTTGGACAAAAAATCAAGTTCGCTTCCCTTTTGGTGATGAAATATAAGTAGGTAGTCATTGGGAAGAAAATGTATAATGATTTTTAGTATTAAGTGATTTATAAGTGTATGTAAAAGATAAAAATAGTGTGACTAAATTGGTAACTTAAAAACCTCTTATTTAGTCTATGTTTGTTACTCTAATGAAGTAGGAAAAAAAAATGAAAGGTGAATTAGTTAATAGGAAGATAGGTTACTTAATTTATTTGTGAAGAGTATAGAGTTAGTTTAGGTGACAATATATATAGACATTATAGAATAAATTTTATAGGATCACTACTGTCTATGAAATCAAGATATAAAAGAACATAGTTAAATAGATCGACTGAGTCTTCTAGAGAGAAAATAGGCTACAAAAGTGTGGTCAAGCTAGTCAATCTATTTTTTTGTAGAATTATAGTTTTACAGACTATGAAATATGAAAAATAGGACTAAAAATGAAAAATAGAAAATGACAAAGAAATTAAGAATGAACCTTGATAATTTTTTAAGATGATTAATTTACTAATTTTATGTTGTGTTTGCCCAAATTTTGATTTTTATATTTTGCTAATAAGGTTGACTAGGTTGATGAAATCTATAAAACCTTTATGATGAATATAAGTTGTGAATAGAGTCAAATGGGTCAACAAAATATACAAAAATGAGGTTGAAAAATAGAACTATGTCAAGCTAATCGATCTAGTTACATATTGTTGGAGAATACCCACACAAAGAAAACAAAGTCAATTTGGAGTGACTATGTTAAAATTACGCACATAATGTTAAATTGTATCGACATATTCGATATAATAATGCAAAAATAAAAATATATAAGATGATAATAAATGAATCTATTAAGGAAAAAATAAAATGGTTAGATTCATATTGAGGTCAGTAAAATGTATACAAGGGAAAGTGAAGATGATATACAAATCAATCCTAGCTCAAAAAAAGATAAATCACACTTACCCTTTCATTTGTTGGTACATTTAGCTAATCGAAGTCATGACCAAGATGGATTTGATAGACCTAAACAAAGGGGTCTGATTAACACAATAATATCACTAGAGAAGGTTCCAAATCCTCTATTCAAGCAACACCATGTGATAACCCTAGTTGGATCCTATGGTTTTCTATTTTTACAAAGTAAATAAAAAATAAAATAAAATAAAATTTAACCTCATACTCACCAAATCTTGTGGCATAAAATGGGGGGTAATAAACATAAAATTAAACTTGAATATAAGATATATACTTAAGCCAATGTATATAAAATCCTAATACATGAAGAGAGAATCATATAAGATAAAAAATGCAAATCTATCTTCTTTAACAAGGAGGAGCAAGAGTTAGGAATACTTACCTTGAAGATGAACCTGGCAAGCCTCAATCTCTCCCTGGGCCAAGGTGTTTCAAAAGAGGTTGTTTTGGTATGTAAGGATAATAAGGATAGGTTATCTCTAGGCTACAAAAATTCTCTATGCATAAAGAATACTTATCCACAAGACAATGATTCATATCTCTAAGTGTAGTATTGAAACCCTAAGCAATGCTCTTTAAGTAGAATGGTGGATAAACATATGCAAAATATATGATTTTCTTCTTTTTTCTCTCTAAAAAATGGCAAAAGGTATGTGTATATATAGCCAGATCTACCCCTAAACCTTTCCAAAAGTTTATCTCATAGTATCATCCCAATGAAAACTATATTTTTAATTGATAAAATAAAGTTAGGTCCTAGTATACGGTCCACCAAGGATAACTTATACCCATAACATGCTAATATGTTTTATATACAAGGTCAACCTAGGCTAACATTATGAAGTAAATGTCAAAAAGAGTTTGTAGATTAGATAAGGGATATTTAAGGTGATGAATTTCTTGTAGGAGTGTGTAAGGGTGGTGTCAAAGCTTAGGGGAAGTGTATAGGAGAGGTTTGTGTTGATTTAAAGTGGAGTTATAGGGTTTAAACAATATTTCAAAGAATTAATGGTTTATCCACCCCTTTCCTAGTTCACCCTTTAAGGAATGTACTCAGAGAAATTGAGACTTGATGGGTTCTTACAAGAGAGAAACCATTAGTAATTGATAAAGTTTTAAATTATTATGTGTATAAAATAACCTTGTTGTATATAGAAGTAACATGTCTAGGTAGATATAACATTAAAGAACATATAATTAATGTGACCACATGAAGGCCTAAGATGCATGATAAGGATCATGGAAATGTCTAGATAGTAATAATACAAGATCAACAAGCAAACAAGAAAACACACAAGAGAACTCAAAATAAAGTCAAAAGGAAATGGTTTAAGGAGACATGTAAACAAGGGGCATATTTAAATGTTCCACAATCAAAGGGACATGACATAGTAAAATATCCATAAAAGTAAGGATGACATATTCAAATGACCATACCACAAATAATGACATATGAAAATATAAATGAAAGCATACATAGGCATGGGGGATGCAAAAAAAGGAACATATACAAATTCTTAAATAAGGAATATGATAGCAAGGCAAGATACTCAAAGAAGTGCATAAAATTAATTATAATCAACAAACATAAACATGCCATAGTAGGCCATGGATCAAATGTGTTAGGAAAAAATGTCAAGCATTATAACATATCAATTACCCTATGTAAGATATAATCATAAATAAAGGAATGTGTAAATACATAGGTAATTTCAAAACATGATAATGTAAAAGTTACCATCGAACCATATAACCTGTGTGTATCAACATCAAAGAAGTGGATTTGCCCAATGTCTACATGACATGAGTAGAGCAAAGGCTTAACATCCAAAATATGAATAGATCATGTACCTATATATTGTTATATCACACTCAAATATAAGTGTGATACACTTGTGTGTACATATAAGTAACTAAATATGTCATCCATCAACATGGAACTAACACATAGATGACAAGGAGTCGATATAACATGTAGGTTCTAAAAGTGTTTTTTTAATTTTTGAATGTTTTTTTATTTTTTTTTGGTATTTTTTAATGTTCAAAAAGACTAATCAAAGAAGTCCTCTTCATCAAAAGGTGTAGGACCACCTATAAAAATTCTAAAGATTTGTTTATATTGTTATACTATCACCACTTCAATATTCTTGTTTAATGGTTTACCTAAAGTCAATGGTATAGGAAAATAATCATGGCCATCATGTAGTATGTAAATTTATGTATCCATATTAATAAAATTAACACAAATGTTGTAGTATCTAGTTTAGCATTAACCTTGGCCAATGAATGTTTATCCAAACTTTAGTTTCAAATGTGGTTCATGGTCTAATATCTATATGGTCAAAGTTTCCACATGTGGGCCACACAAGATAGGTAACTAGATGTATCCTCCCATATTATAAAATTAATGAAGAGTATATTAGTTCATATGGAGAATAACCTAATTGTGAAATAAAATTGGTACCACTAGTTATCAAACTAGATATGGTGATAATATACCCCATCAATATTAGAAGTAATGGTTAAATACTCGTGATTAGGTCACTTAGAGAGAGAGAGAGAGAGAGAGAGAGAGAGAGAGAGAGAGAGAGAGAGAGAGGAGAGAGAGAGAGAGAGAGAGAGAGAGGAGAGGAGAGAGAGAGAGAGAGAGAGAGAGAGAGAGAGAGGAGAGAGAGATGAGAGAGAGAGAGAGAGAGAGAGAGAGAGAGAGAGAGAGAGAGTTATTTTTATGAAATATATGAGGGATTTTACCTTTCCATCATGTCAGACACAATGTGTGTGCATCCTTAAATATTATATTTTTAAATTTGGTTCTTTAATATCTCACATTGATTGTTATGATGCACATTGATTAAATGATATTTACAATATGATATAGTGTCTGTTGTGGGTAGAAGTCTAATTATGCGATCTATGTTTGGTAAAAAGTAAAGAAATCATTTTATTCTCAAGTAACATAGATAACATGATATCTGGTGTATCTTGATGTGTTGTGATCTGTAAAATTTGGTGTGAAGCCTTTTGAGAAGACTCCACATTGTTCACATGATGAATTTGCATTTGAACCTTGTAAGGTTGACTTAGTGTTTTCAGCCAAGAATGATGTATGGAGTAACAAACATTTACATGCTTGTCAGATATTTTTTTTTCCCACAATTATATTCAATTATACATTTTTTATAAGTTGATGTAGCTTATATGTGCCAAGACCCATAGGTTCAAATAGGTTATTTGGAAGGTGATCAAGTGGATCAAATTTTAAGTTTCACATTTTATCATGTTTTATATCATAGGCTGTATTATTATCAATATCATAGTAATATAAAACATGGCCATATTTTTGATTAGTATTGACTAATAAAGGAAGCTCAAATGTTAGGATCTATTTTACTTTTACTATCTCTTTTGGTAACGGTTCTTTCTCCTTATGTATATCTATGTGCATCTTAGAGTTTAGTTCCTTATTTACATCTAGAGATAAAATATCCATTGTAATTAACTCACCTATTTCATACCTATATACATTCTCAAGAGGAATGTATTGTTTAGGTGGTACCACTATAGGGATGCCTTTAATTTTGAAATATATCATTTTATAAAATTTGAAAGATTCATCATCAACAAACATTGATAATAAAGTCCCCTCATGTACAAATTTTACACAACATTGAAGTTTAGATGGTATGGATTATATTAAATGGATCTAAGGTCTACCAAAAAGTAAATTATAATGTAAGGATTGAGACATGACTTGAAAATTAGTTGAAATCATTTTTGGTCCTAAGGTAATGTCCAATGTAGTTTGACCAACCAAAGGGATATGTGATTTTTCAAACCCTTTTATGTGAATAATTATGTTTTAAATAAGGTTTGTGTTAATACCCATGATTGTTAGGAATTGTATGCTACAAATTTTTAGGCCTGATCCATTATCAACAGGCACCCTTTTGATACCTTTACTTTGAATTGTCACTTGTATGAACAAAGGTGATGAGATTATTATTGTTCTTGAGATCTTTCATAAAATCAACAAAATAAATAGGATCAATATCAATTAGAACTTGTGTCTCATACAATTCTTCATATAATATATCCTTATATACATTATATTGCTTTAAAATCTCAAGGATTGAAATTTTGCATGCATATTACTAAATTGGTCAATTTTTTCATATCCCTTATATTTTATTATAAGATTAGGTTTAAGAGGCACCTATTGTATATTAATAGGTAGGGTAATAGGTTTTTAAATCCTACCTTTTTTAGTAATAACAACATGGATTGTTGAATCCAATATAAGCCATGGGTGAATAATGGGTATAGGATGGTATTTGTAATTTGATTAAGACTTAGGTAGAATGAATAGATGAGAGAATAAACATTAGCATATAGATATTGGATATATAACATTATGAAAATAATGTTGAAGAGAGATAAAGTGTTGTTTATTATTTAAAACCCTTTTTATTGTAAACATTAGAACAAGAAGGAGCATGTAGGAATGAAGGTTTTAAAATCCCTTATAGATCATATGGTTTGAACTAGGAAAATAATGTAGAAAACCATATAAACTATAAGGAATTAGACCATGAAATTATTTAGAAATATGTCCATGGAAAACATGATGAAATATTATAGTAATCAAGGATCAATAACAAAATTTTTAGAAAACCCTAATTAACTTAGGGTTTAATGTTCAAAGATCAGGTTCACCAAATGTTTAACCTTATATTACATAAGAGACTATCCTAATGTGGTGGTATAATAGGGTTAATAATATATAAATGATAATGCAAAAGGGTGATAATTATATCTATAGTAGGACAATTAAATGTTAAAGTATGATATAAACATAGATTGAGTTTATTGTGTTGAGTATAGGCTAAATAAGTACCACTAAGCTATGCATGAAAATGACAAAGAAGTAATATACTTATATGGTTTTGATGATATCATAGTGATGGATATAGAATAGGTAGAAAGTAGTCTTGGAGAAGATTCAGTAATAGTCATCATGTTCTGGATTTGACACTTCTAAAGCTATGGACACCAACATCTGCCTACGATAGTTGCATCAATGCTACTATCTGTTTTTGATGTAAGTGTCTTGTATGGAATACCTAGTGGAAAAGGATGAAACAACCTAGATACTTCTATTTTTGACTTCAAATTTTCTCTAGTGCATTCAAATCTAGGTCATGAACTATCAATCCTCATGACTTTATAAAACTGTAGTTCTTCATATTCATTATGACCTCAAGGAAAAATGGGTTAGTGGGCACACAGTGTCAAGATAACCCTAAAGACCCCTTGATAAATGAGTGATATCCACATAAATAATAATCTGAAGAGGGACATAGATTGATGTAGTTATCCCTTATGTGTTAGCTTATGTGTGTATCTACAATATGTGAAAATTAATTATAATAGTGACCTAGTTTATAACTTGGAAAATCAAGCTCTTGGGAAACTAATTTAGTAATTTAGACCTATAGATGTGTTTTACCTATGACTGGTATGGAAATAAGTAATTTGTGTTCAATTAAATGCTTGATAGAGTGATTTTGATAAGTTACCTTAGTCTCTTTGTCCATTTTGTAATTGACTAATGAATGAGGGTTGATATTGTATTTATATCAATCCATTTGGATAAGTAACTCACATTAAAGAACTTAAGATGACCATTAGGAAATGTTTTATTTGAAAATAGATGGGTTTAGGGCACTGGACACTTACACTAGGTCAAGACACTTATGTTGATGCTAGTATTTATCCCAAACACTAGTGTCCATGGAGTAAGAAAGTAGGTATAGGCTTAGAACTTGTGGGAGTGGAAGATAAGTACATTTTAAGTATTACAAGAAAGAAGGCTTGGGTCATAAAAATAAGATTGGTTGAACTAAGTGATAGGCTAAGGGGAACAAGGTAGAGTAGATACGAGACTTGTAGAAATGAGAAAGGTCTATAAATAGGAGGAAAAACTAAGGTATAAGTTTTCAAAGTGTACAAGATGGAGGTGACATATAATCCATAAATATCATCTACAATTCCAATTCCTTTGTCATCATCCCAAGATGTTGATTTACTTATCCCTTCCACTCCCAAATTCACATCTAAATAATTCAAAATTGATGAAGGAGATGTTTCACTCACATTATCTCAAGTTTTAAAAACTCCACCTCCTCCTCCTTAATCAAGATAAAATGGATCCAACACCCATGCAACACAAACCTAATATAAAAATTATTTATTAGCTAAATAAAGTAGTGAAAAAGAGAAAGAAAATAATACGACCTTAGGAAATTGATTTTAGTGTTTTAACCAGCCCTACTTCTTATGTAGAGAAAAAACACAAAATAATTTTTAGAATAGTAAAAAATGAAAAAAGAGAAATATATGTTGAGGTGGTAGTTACCGCTATAAAAAATATAAGCAATTTTAGTGTTATAGATTATCAAATATCATAATTACATATTGGTAATTCTACTAGAGGAGTTCAATAAAACATGAAATCTATAATTGGCACTCTTTTTGAAAAATTGGAAGAAGATAAGGCCACTAAAGATAAGTTGAAATACAAGGTTAAACAATTCACCTCAATTATTCAAAATTTAGTGAAGCCAATTTAAGCATCCTCATTTGACATTGCTCCTCAGATTTTAGATGTAGAGACATTGAATATGGTTGAAGATACTAGGTACCTTGGAAAATAACTAAAGATTGGTATGAGAAATTGATTTAATAAGAAAACAAAATAATAATCAAGGTATGGTTATTTATATTGAAGTTAAATCTGAATATGACCTTGCAAAGGAAATTAAAGAAAATATGAAATTGATCCATCAAATGGAATTAGATAATACCAAAAATTTAAGGTTTTTATAACTTTGATCTATATGATTTTCTCAAAAAAGGAGTTCCAAAACAAGAATATATTGTAGTTATCAGAGAATTTAAAGGTGTTGCCAAATTTCAAATCTGTATTATTGAAGAACGTGTGAATAAATTCATAAAATCTCAATCAATAATAATTAATGCAATAAGTGACATAAAAAGAATAATTTTGAAACTTCCTTGTTCCTTTGTATATGATAATATAATAGTTCTTCCAGCACAAGAAATTGTTAAAGAATTTAAACAATTGATAGAAAAGGAAATGATCCCTAAATCACCATTCAACTATGCATCAATCCAAAAGTTCATCAAATATTAAGTCTCTCTTGACAATTTTGATAAAGATTTGAAGAAGATCCAACATGTTTCATATAAAATGATAAATTTTTAAATGTCTTTCACACATTCAAAAGGACCTAATGAATACAAAATAAATTAATCAAAATGACTCAATGAAGACAAAACCAAGGAAATTATGAAGAATTTTGACAAATATAGGAAAAATATGAAATGACACAAATAAGAATAAGAAAAGGTGTACATGGTGCTTAATAAATAAGGTGAGTAAATTCCATAAAAAAATCAACAACTCTCAAACTTATAATTTTTTAATCTATCTTTTATAATTTTTAAGTTGCACATTTTTGTCATAACACTTTTGTGAGTTTCAAGTCATTTAAAACAATTAATGCACTTTTGTAACTTTAAAGTTGTAATTTTTTGAAAACATGCTTTTGCAAGAGTCCTAATTGTCATAAAGGTGGTTATGCCCCCATAACCACCCATTTTAATCTATAAACACAAAATCCAAGGTCATTTCAAGGATTTTTTTACAAAGAATAATTTTTTGGCAATAACAGAAGAAAGAGTTTGTGTTTTCCACTTGAATAATCAATACAAAGTGAATTTTGTGGACTTTGTGCCATAAATTATTTTTTATGGATGATGTATGTGTATATTGTTCTTTTTGGTTCTTCTTGTTCTTCAAATATTACTAAATTTGATTGTTAGATATTCATTAAATGTAAAAAATTCACTATAGAATTTATTTCAAATCTATATTAGATATTTTTGTTATCATGAAACCTTGGTGAGATGAAAAAATGGAGTTTTTATATATTTTCATTGATAAATATAGAGTTGTTTATTTTTTTATTTTAAGTTGTTCAATCTCCTTGGTGCATGTATTTTACTTGTACATATAAATTATATTTATTGTCTCTTTTTCATGATAAATGTCTCTTTTACTAAAATTTCAACTCAAGGATTATTCTAGTAAGTTTATGTGTTTGGCCATCTAGACTTATCATTTTATTCCTTATTTTCTTCCCTATCTATTTCCCTTCCTTTATCACCTTTATTTACATTTCTTTTTTATACCACATTTTTTAATTTCAAGTTAAAAGTAAAATCCATCATATATAAAGAGTTTTTCCTATAAATAATTTCATTTTTTATTCTCTTTTTAATTTTCAATAATGGTAGCTCCACCTAAAAATAAGAGAGGGATTTTATCTTGACACTGTTGATTGAAATCTAGTATTTGTTCCTTGATGATTTTTGTAGCTAAAGTTTTTTGGTGCCCATCATGGGGCACATATGTGTGATTCCTATGCAACCCACATATTAATTTTTTCCCACATGGCTCTCCAATCAGCTCAGGGGCTAGTTCAATAACCTAATATTTAGTGGAAATAATCTATGAATTTATGCATTGCTTTTGATATCAGATAGTGTGATTGAGAATGTGATAAAGTCAATGTTATTAAGTTTAAGATAATTTTTGTCAATATTAAACTAGGAAGTAGACCATGCATAATGTATTCAAAGATATATTAAATGTTTAATACCCTGAAGAGCTCATCAAGTAGCTCATAATCCTGAAGAGTTCATCAAGAAGTCATAAAATAAAATATTGCTTTAAGTTTTTGATTGTTTGCATAGGATAAAAAATAAGTTACACCCATTTACAGACTATTAATACATTAGTAAAATAAATAAATAATACAAAGTTATCTTTTCTTGAAGGACTACATAAATTATTTCAAGCAGATGAGCAAGAAGAACAGTTCATATAGACTCCCAAACATATTCTACACTAAGATTTTATTCTCATGACCATCCAAATAGTTCAAGCTCAAGTACTTAAACCATCTATTTATTGGTTAAGTGAGACAAAATAAGACATTTATTTATATTTTAAAGCATTTGTTTAGGATAGAAAAACTAGTGTAGTAAAATTTTAAAGAGTTGTTGAGATATTAGAAAATGAGGAAGCACATGTCATCTTGGAATAAAGATTTGAATCAATAGCTACATGAATAACGCAATAAAGAATAACATCTTAGAGATCAATTAAAATCTAACCTATACCTCAATAAAAATAGTAATCCTTATAAATTGGTATAAATATGATTTAGACAAATTAAATCTCAAGGTAACACAACCCCTTCTATCAATTACAATAAATTTATAGCTTTAGGTTAAATCTTGAACAAAAAACTAAAATAAAGATATTAGTTAGCATCCTACCCATTCCCAAAAAAATCATATAATTGAACGTGGTTATATAGTGAGTTAGGATCTCATCCTCTCACAAAAAATTTCTTCCTTTGTAAGAAATATATCTGAATATGTCATTACCATGGGGTAATGCAATAAGGCCATTGAATATAAAACAATTACATGAAATTCCTAAGGTTTCACAAAATAAATTTCCAAAATTCTTTGGTGATGGTAAACAACATCCAGATGATCCTATTGTTACCTTATTTACAGCATATAGAATCTTAGGTATGTAACATGAATACATTGTAGTCATATTATTTGTATAAACTCTTTAAAATAAGAAGTTGATTGGTTTTATCACCTCACTCTAGGTTCCATCACCAGTTAGAATAACATGAAATATAAGTCAAAATTAGATTCAAACCATCTAAATATGGGCACACATTACTTGCACAACTTACTCAAATGAATAAAAAAGCTTATGAACCCATGAGATAATTTGTGGATGAATTCAAAAATTTCCTCAATAAGATACTGATGATAGTTAGGCAACAAATGAAATTCTAAAGAGTTTTTTCATAAATTCATAATTGCCTAAAGTAAGCTACCAGTTAAGAAGATCTAAAGTAGTTGGCTCAGAAGCAACCCAAACATTAGCCATTGATGATGAAGATGATACAATAATGGATGGAAAATTGAAAAAATAAACTTCAAAAAGTAAAGAAAAAATATCAAATTAGTCATACGGAATAACTATTATATAAAATTGTCATTATAATGATATTAAGGAAGCAAATACCTTAAAAGGATCTTTCTCCTTCTTATTAGGACATTCTTAGATGAAATTACGTGCCTTACTAAGGTAATTGTCTATGATTCTAAGCTCTTTAGAAAAATATTTCCACAAAATCTCCTCTAAATTCAAACATAAATGTTCCTATAAATGTTGTTAAGGAAACAAATGAAAATTTTGGGTATGAATATATAGAAGAAGAAATTGAAATAGAAAATTTGGACCTTCAAGAATTTGAGATATAATAATATGGTGGTGACTTCACTAACATTTACCTATAATATGACTCAAGAGAAGATGATTATGATGAGAATGTTGGATATATGAACAATTAATCATTTGCAATCTTCACTATATCCTGAAATTAGAAAAAAATCAAACTAAGAAATGAGAAGAAACTTCAAAAGTCATTCTTTCATGAGGAACTACATCACCTTAGAAAAAAAAAAGGAAAAAACCCATGGCAAGGGTAAAGTATCCTTCCCAAATATCTATTTATAATTATCTGAAAGTTAACTTCTCTACTAATAAAAAGGTAAACACATCCCAATCTATTGAAAATAATTCTCTTACTAGCTTATCAACTTTTGACATAACATAGCATGTAAATAAAACTAAAATTTAGATGTCCCAAACTAAGTATCTAAGATCAAATCCTGATCAAATAGATAGGCTATTAGATTTTATCAAATGCAAAAATCCTAGTGTAGAAAACATAAATGCTAAAGGGATACTTATAATTCCATCCACTTCAAATCCTATTAATTCTATAGTTGTTTTTGCTTCTAAATCTAGTAAAGTTGAATTGTTTTACATATCCCCTTTCCTAAAAAGATGAAAAGTTAGTAATTTTATTATTGATATTGAAAATTTTGATAATGCCATGTCTACTAAGGTTGCCCATGATCTAAGTTTGACATGCACTAAGTCTTTTGGTCTCTATTTTTATATAGAGGAAAAACAAGTGTCCTTTATTGGTCAAATTAAATATTCTCAAGTTGCCTTAGCTTATTTTAATTAAAATAGAATCAAAATGACAATCCTATTAGTAAAATCCCATCTTCATATGGCATTCTACTAGGAATTAATTTTTTCAAAGAATTAGGTATAGAAATCCAATTGGATTTATCTCATGATATGATTTCAATCAAAGGAGTTAGACAATGCCTAGAAAATGAATTGAAAACCAAACACATAATATAGGAAGTGGATGATCCTAGAGTAGAGATTTTGTATGAATATGCAAGAATAGGAAAATACATGATCATGTTAGAAGAATATTTGGATATGCTTGAAGTCATATAAAGTGATCATAATAACATAAAGTGATCATAATGACATTTAGACACTCAAATTTGATGGTAATTATTCATTAGCGAGTGTAGATGTAAGAGTCATTCTTATGTCTCCAGATAAGGAAACCTTCCCTTTTTCATAAAACTTATATTCTGAGTGAACTAATAATACTACATAATATGAATCATTAATCCTCAACTTAAAATTTATCGAAGAAATGGGAATCATAGATCTAGGTTTTTTGGGAGATGCAAAATTAGTCATGAAATTGATCAAAGGTAAATATCAATAAAGAATGATCACTTAAAACATTATCAAACCAAATTATGGGATATTATAAAAGTTTTTGATGATTTTTACATCATAGCCATCCAAAGATAAAGTAATGAAAATGGGACACACTTAGAGTATCTGATTATATGTTAATTCCCCACTCATATATTGGAAAAGATAAATACACTATTGAATTGGTATATAGGCCTCGTGTATCAGATAATTCATAAAATTAACAAGTTTTCAAAAATGATCAAAAAATCAACACTATTATTTAAAAATATGATATTTTTATAAATCTCTATTTTGAAGGAAGAGAATCAACATGCAAGGAATATTAAACACAAATTGAGAAAGAGGGAATTGTTGAAGAACAAGATGAAGGAGTAATTAAACTTAAAGGTAAAAAAATCCTAAATGTTTAGTCTCTCTTGAATAACTCTTTGATAAACATGACATGTTTGTCAAAAAGAAGGTATAGAAAATTCTCCTAACATGACTCATTATGAAAAAGTGAATATCAGATCTAAATAAATACCAATGTTGGTAAACATTGGTAAATGTTGCTAACCTAAAGAATGAAGAAAGTTCATCACACTTATTAGAAAATAAACTGACATTATTACATTCTCATATGTTGATTTCAAAGATTTTCATCTTAAAATTATGAAACATATAGTGCCCCTAAAATCTGATGCAAAACCTTTCAAACACAAACAAAGTAAATATAAACTGAAGATATCTAGAAATATTTTCAAGGAAATTCAGAAAATGTTGAATGCACAAATCATTTTCTTGATCATCATTCAACATGGGTCAAAAATATAGTGTTAGTTCAAAATAAAAGTGAAAAATTTAGGATATACATTAATTTTCACAATCTAATTCAAACATCCCTAAAAGATAACTATCAATTGCCTATGATGGGTCAAATTATCTAAGTAGTAATAGGTTTAGAAATGCTTTCTATGTTGGATGGATTTTTAGGATTTAATTAGATAGAGGTAACTAGAGAAGATCAAAACAAAAATGATTTCACGACTCCTTAAGGCCCATTATCATATTGAATAATGTTGTATATATAATTAGTGAAATTTCAAAGAGCCATGGATCTCACATTCAGTGATATAAAAAATAAAAAATAATTGTGGTTTATCTAGATGAACTAAAAATGTTTTAAAAGAAAAGAGAAGACCATTATTAATATTTCAAAAAAGGAGTTTGAAAATATCATTTTCAAGGAATTTATCTCAACCATAAGAAATAAATATTTGGAGTGACTCAAGGAAAACTTATGAAGGAAATAAAATTGATCCTAAAAGAATTGAAGTAATTCATAAATTATCTTTAACAACCAACAAAACCAAGGTACATTAATTTTTTGGTAAAGTGATTTTTAATGAGATGATTTGTGCTTGATTTTTTAGAAATCATAAGGCATATTATTGAAATGATGAGAGGAAAGAATTCCTTCAAATAGAACATTGAAGTAAAGAAAGTGTTTAAAAAGATAATTGCACATGCACCTACTTTAGTCTTCCTAGATTTCAAAAAAGAATATAATTATCTATTGCTATTTTTTAGAGCATACTCTTTCAACTATTTTGATTCAAAATAACAATGAGGGGATTGAGCCACTGATTGATTTCATGAGTTTTGATCTTAGAGATGAAATATTATCCAAAATAAAAACATACTTATGCTGTTGTAAAGGCTATCAAAAAATTTAGGTTCTATATTATTCATTAAAATTTCATTATGATAGTACCTAATACAATAGTAAATTCTATACTGACTCAATAAGAATCATGTTGAAAAAGAGGTAATCAGATCATTAACTTTAAGGAATATGATCTCAAGATCAAACCCACCAAATTGGTCTGAGTTAAAGGTCTGTGTCAACTAATAGAAAAACAAAATAATACTCCAATGGTTCCTAATTCATTAGGTGAATATGATAAAAAAATAAGAATTACCTTTAGTTCTATTTGTGGATTCTACATAAGAATTATTTTCAAGCATTGCATTTTGCTTGACATATGGTGAGTACTTGCCACATCTAAATGCTAAAAAATAGAAAACAATCAAATTGAAAGATAAGAAATATGTAATTCGGTATGGCATTTTTTTCAAGAAAAGCATTGATGGTTTATTTTTAAGATGTGTTGATATGGAACAACATAATTATTTTTAGAAGCTTTCCCCAATCAAGTTTGCAGTGGATATTTTTCTACTTCAATAACCTCATATTAAATCTTCAGAGATCACTATTATTATCCATAACTATTCATAAATTTTTATGAATGGGTGAGAAAGTGAAAATCTTTTCAAAAATTTATTGGATGAATAAAAATTGTAGATTTTTATCTTAAATCTACATTTATAGAAGAACTTTTTTAGTAATGGGGATTGCGTTTCATTAGGATAGTGAGGATTCATTCAAGTACCAACCATAATAGTTAATTTAATTTTTATTTAGCCAAATTAGTTGTATTTTTTAATGGATATGGCCTTTATTTATCTCATTCTTATGATTACTACCCATAATTAAATGCTCAATATAACCCATAATGAAATTCTCAATCAAAATCCAATAATAAAAATACTATTACTATCATTTGTAATCTGGTGGATGAAAATTATAGAAAATGGCATAAGAAATTATATGATGAATTATGGGTAGATCACATCACTTCTAAGAAATTTATTAGAATGTCTCATTTCCAATTGTTTTATGGAATTATTCCATCAATTTATATGACATTAAATTTCTTGCATTGCAACTAGCAAGAGTAATCAAAAATAAAAATTTCAAAATTCCACTGGATAAGTGGATTATACATTTGAGCAAAATTGAAGAAGAGATAACATATTATTTTGACAAGTTATTAGAACACTGGGCTTAGGTTAAATTTATCTTTGACAAAAAGGTAAAGAAAAGATATTTTCAAGTAGAAGATCTTTTAATCTTATGGGATAAGTGAAGAGAACCAAAGGGAAGTCACAATAAGTTAGATTCTCTATGGATGGGCCTATTTAGAATCAAGCATTTCTATGGAGATAGTACTTTCTATCTAGCATATCAAAATGGTATACATCCCCATTTGCCCTAGATTGGGTAATTTTTCAAACATTATTTCAAGTTAAAGTAGGTTGTCCCTTACATGTAAATAGGTGAATATATGATTTTGGTCGTGCTTCTTGTTCTTTGCCTCTTTTTGGTTGTGTCATCTCATTTTGTTTTCATTTCCCTCTTTTGTTTTGCATTTTTTCATCATCTTAATATCTTGTCAAATAACTTATCAAGTATTTGTCAAGACTAAAGTGAATTCATTACCCAATGGCTAAAACACTTATTTATCAAACTAGAGTATGAGATTCTTCCTTCATATCTTGTAGTTTAAATTTTATTAGTTAGATCTAGTTATTCTACACAAAATTGGACACGTGTGAAATTTTAGTCCCCTAAATCAATTTTATTGTAATAGATAAATTTTTGTCTAGTTAGTTATCAAAAAAAGGAGTTCAAAATATTTAGTTCATCTTTCAAAACAATTTATTAAGTGTCTATGAGGAGAGGTTGAAAATATAAGTCTTTTAAGCATTCAACATGTTTTGAACCCTTATTGAACATGTAACAAAATCCTGAGCCTTATTTTTTTTAATCCTAAAATGTAAATTATGGGGAATCTAAGAATAAAGGTTTAGGAGATAGCTTGTAGTACAAGGATGGTATAACTATCTCTAAAGTGGGCCAATTATTTATGAAACTCACATATAACATATAATGAATGTATAATGTTGAGATGCTAAAGATGAAATTACATCTATGATATATATTACAATGATAATTAATACAAGATACTTAGTTGATATTAATGCTAATACATATCTAGATTTAGATTTGGCAAAAATTAGATTAGATATATATTTTGTAACATTCACTTGATTCTATAAATTATACCTTTATATATACAGACACTTGTGTTGACTTATGATGGTTGCTCGATGCTACTTGTATACAAAGGGAAATGCAACTGATCTATAAATTAATCCTATCTTAGACAAGATAAATCATACTTACACTTCTAATTGTTAATACATTATATATTTAGGGTTATGACCAAGATGGATCCACTATACCTAGGCAAGGGATCTCTTACCATAATAATATCACTAGGGAGGTTTCCAAATCCTGTAGTCAAGTAAAACTATGCAATAACCCTAAATAGGCTTTTTTTTCATATTCACTAAACTAATAACAAGTAAATTAAAGTCTATTCTAGTGCTCACCAAAGCTTGTAGCACAAAGTGGGGTTAATAAACATGAAAATAAACATGCATAAGATAATCCTATTTAAGCTATGTATAAGCAAGACCCTAATGTATGGAGAGAGTAATATTTTCAAAATTCATTACTTATGCTATTTCTATCTACTAAATAGAGGAGTAAAGTTAGATATACTTACCTTTAAGATAAACTCATTGAGACTCAATCGTTCCCTTGGATAAAGGTGCTTCACAATAAGTTTTTGTGGTTTGTAAAGATCATTAAGAAAGGCCAAAACATCCAAGACTTTTCCACAAGACAAGATTCTTCTCCAAGTAGAAACTCTAAGCTAAGACTTCTCAATTATAATGGTGGAAGAACAAATTGTAAATAAGCACAAATGAATAATTAACTCTTATTGTCCCTATAATAATTATGAAATAAATGTGTTTATATAGCTAAATCTAACCCTATTGATTTTCAAAAGTTTAGCTGATAAAGTTGGCCCAATCAATTTTGTATCGTTATTGATAAAAAAACATTAGGTCCTAGTCTATGTTGGCCAAGGGATGACCTAGACCCTAATTATGTTTTATTAATTAGAGTACAGGGTTGATGGGTTCGACAATGTATCATAAACTATCAAAAAGGAGTTCAGGATAGGGAAGGGCTAATGAAGGAAAAAAATGACTAGAGGATGGTGTAAAATAGGCGGAAAAGCTTAGGGGGATATTTTTAGGATATGTTTGGAATGATAAAAAGTGGTACTAAAGGGATAACAATCATACGAAGCACCAAAGGCCTACCCACCCTTTAATCGATGCACCCATTAAGGCTTACACTTAAAGAGATTGAGACTCAATGGGTTTTTACAAGATTGAAAGTTTCAATAATTGATAAGTTTTGAAAATATTATGTGTATACATATGTCCCACTCAAATATCATCACATGTCACTCAGTTACAACAAGATATAGTGCTTCAAGAAAAGAACATATCAACACACAATGCTGAGGTTAAAAAAATTTACTATATTTTAAAGCATAAAATAAATGAATTTAAATGATTGAAATGGAAATGACTAAAAATTAAAGTAATTTATGCATACCTTGACTTGCCTTTATCATTGGATGGTTATCTACTATGTTTATAGTTTTGATCATAGAGTGTACAAATTTTGCATTAAATAAACCTAAGGATACAAAACTATAGATTAAAAATAAATAAATTTAGGAAATCCAACATAACTAATTCTATGTGGATGAGATGTACTTGGAAATTTGGCAAGTTGGTGTGACAAGTGATATGTTATATCAAATGACCAAGTTAAAATTGAGAGTATATTGGGTAACTAAAAATCCAAGGCTACTAAAAACTGACAAACTCAAACAAGTAAACCTTAAGTAATAAAGGAAAATTCACCAAGTCAAACCAAGGATACATGTCAAAAATGGTAATCAAACATCAATGCGAAAGAAAAAAACCTTACTTAAAAAAAGATGTGTAAGTAAAATGGTAAAATAACATTGATGAGTGACCAGTAGAAATCCTTAATCATCAATGGAAAAAGTGCATAAAATGAAAAATAACATTGATGAGTAAGAAGTAACAAGCCAACCTCACTCAACAATGGAAAAAGTACATGAAAGTAGAAATGGACTCAAGTGTCCATAAAAATGGGTAGTACAACAAAAACAAATGGTAAAAAGAAATGAAAGTGATGCTAAAATGTAAAATAATAGTGTAAAGAAACTAATCCATAGTTTCTCAAGCATATTATTTTGTTCTAAGGATATATAAAACTAAAATAAAGTAATTCTAGCAGGTTTTTAATATGTAAAGAAGAGAGAGGTATAAAAGTGGGAAAAGAGATTTATAATCATACTTGATTCTCAAGGGGGGAAATAAAATGGGTGGAGGGGAAAATGAAATAAAAATTATGATAGAAGAACTCTTTATTGAATTCAAGACATTCAAATTAGGTTTATCAAAACAAGAGGACTTTAGACATTAAGGACTCTAAAGAACTTTTACTAGCCACACAAATCTTAGGTAAACAAATGAAGTACATATATCATCTCATGAAGGCTATATGCATGTAAATTAAAATGGACCTACCTTCCCATAATGTGTTCCCCATTCCTGAGGACCCCTTAGAGAGCCATCGATCTACTGTGAAGATTGTGTAATTACATATTAAAGTAGGTATCACCATAGAATTTATTGAATTCTCCTTTTTTAATCTACTATCCTACTGCACCCCAATGAACCTCAGCTCTATCATGAGGCCAACTGTAGAGTTTGAGATTCAATTAGAAATAGGAGATGTTATATGAATCACATATCTTGGTGTGATTTTGAATTTTGAGTTAGTGTATGGCATTTTTTATCATTGCAGTTTATTTCAAATGATTTGGATTTTAAATTTGTTTTTGGCTTTTTCTATTCCTCATTCATATGGATTTAGAAAACCAAACATAGGTGCTAAAGATGACTTTCATTTGAATATGTTGGAATTAGTTGTTAAGAAAGATAAATTAGAGAGCATGGTGTCTAAGAGTCTTATTAATTTAGGTGAAATAAAAGTGTTATCTTGACTTTGACCTTGTTTTATCCAAAGTGGAGTGAATGGAAAGGAAATCAAGAGGGATAAAACATGAAACAATTTGAATTACTTCAAATTGTAAAAAATGTGAGAAAGGGTGAAAAAAGATATAATGATAATAAAGTGTGATTACTTATCATAAGAATGAAGAAATTTTAGGAAAACATTCTAACACAGTTTGTTGTACAAATTTTATATACAAAAGAAGAAAAATCCAAAGTTCAGAACAAGGATAAAAAACTCGTAACCATTGCTAGACACATTCTAAAAGAAGGAATGCATAATTAAATATCATGATTTTATGAGGAAGGATTGGTCTTATCAATGGTATTACACTACAAATCATAAAATAAAAACCCATAAGGGTGCAAAAAACATGTGAAAAATAAATGAAAAAGATGCTATTTGTGAGGAAGGCCTGGTCCTATCTATGGTCTTACACTGTAACTCACAAAATAGAAACCTTAGGGGTGAAAAAAAGTATTGAAAAGTAAGGAAATAAGGAGAAAAGAAATGGAAATCATGAGAAATACTAGGTCCTATCCATGGTTTTATAATACAACTCATGAGAAAAAAGAAACCAAAGGACTATAAGGAAGGACTAAGGTTTGTGGAAAGAGAAACTATTGTAGAGGTGGAGACCCATGTAAGTATTTTGTAAAAAGTGTTATAAGGATATCATATATAAAATATGATAAGAGGGGAAGTGTTTATGCAAAATACTTTCATAAAAATTATGCATTGGTGGGCTCTTTGAAAATACAGCCTTCATTAGTTTGAAGGTGATAGGTGCTAGGACCAAGGATGTCTTTGACTAAAGAAGGGTCCCACCAGTTTTGGGAGTATTTAACTACTTTATGATGAGTATAGTATAGCTTAAGTAAAATATCACCAACATTAAAAGTGTGGATTTCAACTCTTTTGTTATGTTATTTGGCAATGCAGGCCTTGTATTAGTGATTGTGTTGTAGGGCAGAAAAACAATGTTCATCAAGAAGATCAAGAGCATAAAGGCAAGCTTCAAAAAATAATTAATTAGGTATAATACCATGAAGAGAGATAAAAAGAGAGATAATCTCAACTTCTAAGGGGAAGATTGATTCAAAACCATAGACTAGAGAAAATGATTTCCCTAGTAGCAAAGCATATGTTAGTGTGATAGGCATAAAGAGCGGGATATATATGAAGATTCCAATCCATGTAGGCGTCATGGATTATATTTTAGATAATTTTTATGAAGGATTTTATTGGTGGCCTTATCTAGGCCATTACACTGGGGGTGATAAGGCATGAAAAAATTGTGATTGATTTTGAATTTAGCACATAACTATTTAATGTCTTTATTTTTAAAATTACCACCATTATCTAAAATGAGAGTTCAATGAATGCTAAAACAACAAATTATTTTATGGAGGATGAATTTATAAATGGTGGTACTAGTGACATTGATGAGGGGCAAAGCCTTGACCCATTTAGGTAAAATACTCAGTGGTGATGATAATATATATATGCTTATCCTAATATCTAGGTAATTTGACTATGAGATCTAATCCCCACATTGAGAATGACTGGGGAGACTCCATAGTTTGAAGCTCAGCTGGAGGTGAATGGATTAGATCATCATGAATTTATTAGGGATTAAATTTTTTGGTGAATTAAATGGCATCCTTTTCAAAAGTGGGCCAAAAGTATCCCATACGTAAGCATTTGTAGGATATAACATGTCTACTATAGTGGCCACCACAAATGGCCTCATGTGCTTGTTCAATAAGAGAAGGAACTTATTCTTTCATAACATAGTAGAGTAGGGTACCTTCAACATTGTGATAATAATTTATGTTATATCGAAAGACATACTTGCAAGACTATTTATGAATTTGAGTTTTTTCATGGGAATCAATGTTTGGAGGATAGGTTTGGTGTTAAATAAATTGAATAATGTTGTTGTACCATGGGACTTGTCAAATGGTGACAACCTAAATGTGGTAGATAAGTGAATATTGTGTTTGAATGAAAGATGGGGAATTTCTTGTTTGGATAAGAAAAGTGGAATCATTAATAACTTAGTGTGGATGAAAAAGAGATGTTGAAGAAGCAAGTGAATCATCAATAGAATTTTTGATCTTAAAAGATACGCTCGATGGTAAAAAAATCAAAGTCTTTGGTAAGGGTAGTTGATCTTTGATGATAAGTAATGCATTTTTCACTTTTACATTGATAATCATCATTAACTTGGTAATAAATGAGTCAAGAATCACCCAAAGCATGCAGATATGTGATGTCTAAATCAAGGGCTACTTTTATGCCTAGGATTAAGGTTTCATAGTATACCATGTTGTTAGTGACATTAAATATAAGGAAAAATTCCAAAGGGATAATTTTACCAAGAGGAATGGTGAGGATACAACCTACCTAAACTACTTGAAGGCATTTAATGCCATCAAAATGAAGGGTCCAAGTATCTTTGTGTAAATTGACATTAATTTTAGGAACTTCTTCAACAACTAATTTTGGTTTAGTAGTATCAAAGAATATAGAGGACTGTTTAAGATGACTTTATTCAAGATCAATAGTGAAGTTATGGAAGTAATCTTTGAGAGATATGTCTTAATTAAGACCTTTAATATAAATAATATTATCATCAGGAAGACTATCTTAAAGGTGGTTGATAGCTGGAATAAGAGTTGCGACAAGTTGATCAGCAACGATTTTTCCCTTTGACAAATTTTTGCTTAATAATTTAGAGATCAAATTCCATGAGGACCATCCACTTATCAATTCTATCTCGAAGAAGAAAGGCTTTAGAGAAGAAGTGATAGAATAGATCAGAATGAACAATAGCATAAGTGGTTTGATAAAGCATATAATGTCAAAGATTTTTAGTAGCAAAATATATGGTAAGGTAATCACATTCTACTTTTGTATAACATTTATCATAGTTGATGAGGTATCAAATAATATAATATATGGCATATTCCCTTCCATCATCAACATTTTGGATAAGTATTACCCTAGTTGATATGGGTGTGAAAGAAGTATATAAGATTAAAGGAGATCATTAGAAGG
Organism: Torreya grandis; assembly: GCA_037957365.1. Classification (NCBI taxonomy): domain Eukaryota; kingdom Viridiplantae; phylum Streptophyta; class Pinopsida; order Cupressales; family Taxaceae; genus Torreya; species Torreya grandis. The sequence goes on along the minus strand of JARHVA010000997.1, from coordinate 35,410 downwards.
TGGATGAAGAGTGGGTGGATGAAGCAATTATTCTTTCATATTGTTTAATACTTTTTGACAAGGATTCATCCATTCTAGGGACCTTTCTTGAGAAGATATTAATAAAATAGATATGGTAAGCCATTTTATGAACAAACTGTCTATTTATCCCAAGTTTACCAAGGTAAGTGTGAATATCTGGGATGGAATGAGGGATAGGCATGTTGACAATAGAGTTAATCTTTGTGGGATTGACATCAATGCCATGAAAAGAGACTAAAAATTGTAATAATTTACCAGATGTAACACTAAAGACATATTTATAGGGATTTAGTCTAACTTTATATTTAATGAGGTGATTGAAGATGATAACAAGATCGTAGAGATGAGTCTTATGCATTTTAGACTTGAAAATGAGGCCATCCACATAGGTTTTGACAATTTTATGGATAAGATCATGAAAAATTGCCCATTGATAGGTAGATCTAGCATTTTTGAGGCCAAAGGGCATTTTAACATAATAATAGGTGCCCTATTTTGTGGTGAAAGTTATCTTATGTTGGTCTTTAGGGGTAATATGAATTTGATTATAACCTGAGAAACCATCCATAAGGGACAACATTTCATAACCTATAGTGTAATCAATGATGGCATCTATATAAGGTAAAGGAAATTTATCCTTGGGACAAACAAGATTAAGATTATGAAAATCAATGCAAATGTGAATGACCATGGTGACTTTCTTCTAAACAGGGACAATATTAGAGACCCATTCTAAATAGTCCATAGGGTTGATAAACTTGGCATCAATGAGTTTAATGATTTATTTATGGCATAAATTGGAAAATTTTGGTGGAAATTTTCATTTCTTTTATCAAACATGTTTGGCATCAAGATAGGTGATAATTTTGTGCACCACAATGTTAGGGTCAATATTAGTCATGTCCTCATAGGACCAAAAAAAAATCTCATGATATTTATCAAACAATAAACTAAATTTATTATGTTTAGTTAGTGTATGTTTGTGAGAGGTTGTAATTGGTCGATGGAATGATGGGGTACCATATTCATTTTTAGTAGTTTCATTGATAAACATAACATTTAGATCTTGGAAATTATATGTTGCATTAGGTAAAGAGGAAATGGGATTTTCTTTAGGATCAATGCTAGCAATGAAGTTATTGAAATGAGGTACTTTTTTCTTTAAATTTTTGAGTTTATGATGTTGTTGAGGTAGTTGAGGTTCTCAGGCATGAAGTAATTCAAGAATGGAATCATCGATAGGAAAAGTGGGGATAATAACATAATACTGAACATATAATTAAATATTTAGAGTGTATATGTGTATATTTATGGCCTTGGCATCTAGTGTAATCTCAAGAGTAGGTGGAGTAGAGGAGAAATGTTGATCAAATTATATTGGGTTGTAATTAGTGTCATTGATAGGGGAAGAATTGTATGTAATTATTGGTTCTATAGCTTGTGTAGAAAATGCAAGAATTTTTAAAGGTTTAAAAGGTAAGATTTGTTTGAGCACCCAAGGGGTGTCAAGGAGTGGTGAATTAATAAGAGGTATGTGACCTTTAGGTGCTAATTCAAATTTAGTGGAAATGGTATGAACATCATGATTAGAAGAATGTATTTAAGCTAAAGTTTTATGATAATGTTGAACATCCAAGTCTCATGAATGAGCTTGGGCTATGATTTAGTTATCATCATAGGTTAAAAAAATTATACATTCCTGAGATTCAAGAGGAATTTCAGAAGGGAAAAGGCCTATATCACTGAATTTACATGGAAAAATGATTAAAGGATCTTGGATAATTTTTACACTCCATAATCATTGCATGTGATGGCATCTTCTAGGTAAGAGGATTATTAATCATTGCACAAAAGGGGGAAATTAGGAATCTCATCAATGAGGGGGATGGTGTAATCACAAGGCAATAAATAAGGAGGAAGCTACTATGATATGTAAGGAGGTAGTTTAATAGTGTTTTAGGTATTTTTTAAGTCATTATGTTCATCATCATTTGAATCAACAAGAGTGACATGTAAATCAAGTTTATGTTGATGAATTTGGGTAAGGGAGCACTATTGATCATTAGAATTATTGGGAATGCAATATTGATATTTGGGATTTAGAAGTTGAATACTCTAAGGGTTATGATCATCCAAGGTTCACTTTAAGAGGATATGATGAAAACACCCTAAGTTTGTTTATCCAAATCTAATTCATTCCCTTGGTGAATCAGAGTGCATAAAATAGGTGGAAAATCACCCTTTGTTTTATATGATACTATGCTGGCATAAGAACACATGCTATTGAGTGACTAAAATGGCTAGGTGTTATTATGCCATCGAGAATCATATTATTGATGGGAAAAATTATACTCCTATCCATAAATATGCTACTGGGAAAAACTATACCACTAAATGGTTCTAACCATTGTCACATGATAATATTCTTTCATACAACATGTTATCATGTGACACCATTCCATCACATGATATTATAATATCATGAGACACCATGCCATCATGTGAAATGATTTTATTACATGAATATATGCCATCATATGATAAGATTCATTCACATGACATAATGTCATCATGTAACATGATGTTGTCATACAACATGATTCCATCGCATGAAATCATGCCATTATGCAACACCATCCCATTATGCATTACCATGGTATCACATGACACCATGGTGTCGTATGGTACCATAAAGTCATGTGATACCAATGCTATCATCTAGAACCATGTAGGCATGCTATTATCACATATCATAATCCTTCTACAAGATGCCATGCTACTATTGCACATCATGATCTATGATATCATGTAACCACACCTATCACTAGTCGCTAGTCATGCCAATCATTTGCTCTAGTTACCTTACTTGCTTATAAAGAACACTATAATGACCTCATTTTAACACTTCACTTAATTTTTTTTCTCATACAACCTAATTTTAACTCAACCTACCTAAACCCTAAACCTATTACCTACCTACTTCTAGCTCAAAATTTTTAGGCTTCTAATGGTTTCCATATCCACAAAAACTTAGAGTCAATAAGGGGGGATCTAGAACTTATGTTTTCAAAAATCTATTATGTCTAGATTTTCTCTAGATGTTGGAGTAGCCTAAATCCTTTGTTGATTGGATTAATCAATGCCAATTTAGAGGCTTGATGAAGATGCCTCAATACGATATGGCTATCAACAACAACCTCTTGCGATCCCTAGTTAGATATTTTAATCATAGTGAGAGATATTTCTACATCTAGTTTAATAATAAAACCATATCCTTTGGCACCTCTCCATTAGATATACATAATTTAATAGGTCTTCCACATTGTAATGCAAGTCATATTAACACCAAGGTTGTGTTATCTGATGTCAATAAAAACTACTTGGATTTGATCTCTAAAGTGTCCATTGACCCTACAGATAAGTGTTCAATTTATTAATGAAATTAACATTTCTTAATTATATCAGGATCATTTATTATAATTAGTTTGGTATCCTAATTCAATTTCATGTTTTAATTTTTTATTTTCATTATAGATAGTCAAAATCAAAGGGGGATCTCAGTGTAAAAAATCATGAATCCATTTCTCAAATCTATCACCCTATTATTTTAATCAAGAATTGTATTGTAGGGAAGACTATGAAACATTCCCTTTTAGGTTGTTTACTATATTATTTATTCTCTCTCAAGTGTTGTATGTGATTGGTGCATTGTTATATCCAACATGATTAAGGTGGAGTTGAATTTTACTTTCTTAAAGGACACTTGCACCATTGCATCTTTGAACTAAATTCTAGCCTTGTAATTCAAGACCTTATATGAAATCTAAAATACTGTAATTCCCACCACACTCCATCAAAAAATGAAAGCTAATGCTTTATCTCTCAAGGAATGGGAGGTAATTTTAGTTCTCTCAAGTCTCATTTTTTTATTTAAATATATTTCAAATTTTAACATTTTTTATCCAATTATTTATTATAGGTGAGAGTGTGTGTTTATAACACAAGAAAATAGGTAGAAAGTAAAGGTCAATGTGCTCTAGAGGGATTTGGTGATACACAGTCCATAAAGTCTTTGTTTAATTCATTTTTAATTGTGAAACACCCAAGAACTGATTTTATTTCATCTCTACTTCTAGGTTTCCCTAAATTTCTTTTAATGTCTTTTACTTGTTTTATTCAATGGAAAAAAATAATATTCATATTGGTTTTTTTTGGTAGTTGACTCACGAAATGTTGTTGTTGAGGATTCTTCCACACAACACAATCAATGTTTTCCATTACAACTTTATTTTTTATTTGAAGTTTGTTAGAATTTGAAAGTTAATTAACTCGATAAATTACTCATTTTGCAGCCATAGGTGAAACCACCCATGTCTCTCCTGCAAGCACAATGAGACAACAAGAGCCAACTCCCACAAGGATTCCAAGAGGGGAAGAGATAACTCTGGAAAGGATAATCATAATGGATGAGGCAATCACCTCTATAGGTAATAACATTAATAGATTCAATTTTAATTTTATGTTTTTGAATTTACCACTTTTGAATATTTTTTTTTTGTAGTCCACCCAACATCTGTTAAGAGACCTAGAAGTATGTCACCACCCCCACCACCCATCCATATTTAGAGAAGAGGAAAGAACATTGGCCTTCCCACACAAAGTCAAGGAACGCTACAAATTTTTGATTTCTCAAATTTCTCTATTGGTGGCTTTTCAAGTGCATAAGGACATACATGTTTGCAACAGATTAATCTAGATGAAGAATTTCTTGGCATTAAAAGTGGACTTGTGGATGTTGGTAGATTTAATACACATTAATTTATTCAAGTTATTAATGTGCCTTCACAAGTGCCTCCTACAACTACCTCTTCTCCACCTCGTACTGATAATTTAAATATCTCTAAGGATTCCCTTACTAGTTTTTCATTGGATAATCTAGTTTTAGAAAATTTACTTGCCAATTTTAGGGATGGGTTTATTGAGTAATTTAATGATTTAAAAAATTGGGAGATAAGGGAAAAAACACTTATCAAATAAATCAATGCACATTATCATAACCACTCCCAAAGAGTGAATTTGTTTTCTCTTGTTCAAAATGAACCTTCAAAATTGAACCTTTATTCCATCAAGCTCAATCTGGATTGATCTCTATGGATAATATTTATAATGATAGGATTTAAGATATTATGATAAACAAGTTGTAAAATATAAATGAAGAAGCCCCATCATATTTCAATAAATGGGATAAATATATCAACCTTGTTATTATTGCACAAGCAGAGAAAGATAAAGATATGGTAATTTTGATTTATCTGTAACATGTATTTTGATTATTATAATACCTTTGTATGTGATTAACACATTATTTGTTGTTTTCAGGAAAAATATGAAAATTTGAAGCAAGAAGCACATCTTCTTAATGTGCATTTGAAAAATGCCCACAAAAGTATCTCCTCAACAATTGCATTGAAGGAAAAGCTAGTTCTGTTAAATAAACAAAACAACACTTTGAAGCAAATAATTAAAGAGCATGGTATGGATCCAAACATTTTATCGAAGAAAAAATAGATGAAAATTCTACAATTCTTTCAATAGGAAATGTAGTGAATAAGGAGAGGGTGATTATTGAAAAAATGAATTCTACTATAGAGGATCTTCAGAAGGAAGGAGTGATAATGGAGGATATAGTTCCATAGGTAGGTCAAGACAATGGGATTTACATGGGTGGAGATGGTAAGTAGCAATGGGGTGGATAGTCTCAAGTAAAAAAATGATGATATGTCTGAGTTTATTTTGTTCACAATGATAGTTTCTATTGTTTAAAATAGTTTATATCATGCTTATTTGAAAAACACTTGTTTTATTAAATGATATGTTATAGTTGTTCCAAATTCTCTTAGCTATATAATTTTAATATATATATATATATATATATATATATATATGTATGTATTGTGGTCAAGTTTATATATTATATGGAGAAAAAGAAGAGTAAATATTCTATGGATGGATATAATGTTATAGAAGTTTAAATATAATAGTTGTAGAGTTTGAATGCATGGCTATAATGTTCTAGTAGTTGTAGCATTGAATGCATTATTAAACTATTCTAGTTCTTGTAGCATTGAATGCATCGATTGTGGTATAAATTTGGAAATATGGGAACCCAACTATACAAAAAATATTTGTAGTAGTTGTGAATTATACTATTCTAGTAGTTGTAGTATTGAAATCATTGTTAGTGTTATATTTTTCTAGTAGCTGTAACATTGAATGCATTGTTAAACTGTTATAGTAGTTTTAGTATTGAATGCAATTATTGTGGTATAATTTGGAAATATGCACACCCAATTATAGGAAAGATATTTCTAGTAGTTGTAGTATTTAAATATTGTAGTAGTTGTAGTAGTTGAAACATAGCCTATTGTAGAGTAAATATTATATGGAATTATACTATTATACTAGTTGTAGTATTGAATGCATTATTAGTGCTATATTATTCTAGTATTTATATATTGGAATGCAGTCTTACACTATTTTAGTTGTTGTAGCATTGAATTGATTGATTGTGGTGGAATTTGAAAATATGCAGCCCCAAGTTCCAACTATAGGAAAAATATTTGCTATATATTTGTAGTAGTTGTTTATTGTAGTAGTTATAGAAAACATATCCTATTGTAGAGTTAATATTCTATGGAATAATTATAGTTACGCTATTATTCATGTATAACAATAAATCCTAATAATTAGAGTTTTAATTGAAAGATGACTAGTGTCCTATGGTGCACCGTGCATGTCTAGACATAAGACTTGTATGCATCAATGAATTCTATAATAAAATGCTCGGTATAATGTTAATGAGAATTATTATTGATACTTAATGAATGATATTCATTACAAAGATAAAGTACTATTTGAAATTCATATAATTTTAATGGGACAAAAAAATATTAATTCCAATGTATTGAATAAGATTCATGATTGTAACATCTAGGAAATAGATTATAAAATATAATGTATTTGAATTTTGAAGATGAAAGAATAAAAAATATTTTAGAAAACAATAATTTATATATTTATCAAGCCAAAATTCAAGAAATGGAAACAATCTTTTAGAAACTTTCTCATCATAAGTGTGATTTGCATCTACCATGCCGGTGTTGTATTCAGTCTCAGTATTTTCATAAATGAATGCTATAAGGAAATGCTCTGTACAATGTTAATGAGAATTATGATTGTTAATGAATGACATGTATTGCAAAGATAAAGTACTATTTGAAATACACAAAATTTTAATAGGACAAAAAAATGTATAAGATTCATGATTGTAACATCTAGGAAATATATTATAGAACTTAATGTATTTGAAGATTAAAGAATACGATTTTTTTTAGAAAATAGTAATTACCATACTTATCAAACTAAAATTTAGGAAGCTAAAAAATTTATCAAAAAACTTGTTCATCATAAGTGTGATTTGCATCTATCATGCTAGTGACGTATTAAATCTCGACATTTTCTTCCTCTGCATTGAAAGTTGTATTCGTCATGTCTTTTATTTTCACTAGAGAAATCCATGTTGCCACTAATTTGTCATATGGAAACTTGTCCATAGAATAATTTGAAACATATAGTCTCAAGCAAGTCTCTAGATTTTTATCCAATTTGTTTCTAAGTTTTGACTTCACAAAGGATAATACACTAAACACTCGCTCATCTTCCACATAACCCAAAATCAATGTTTGAAAAAGTTTGTATAATCTGAAATATTCACTAATACTTTCTTGTAATATGCTACTTGGATAAAGTTTTTTCCATAGATGCATATATTAGGTCACTTAAATACTAAAATTGATCCGTCATTGTAATCCCAAACTATGTCGAATGAGATGTTATTAATTATTTATTTAAAATACCATTAATCTAAACTCCATTCACACCTATAGATTTACAAAAATGCATAAATATTATACACATGTATTTGTGAAATAAAGTACTGATCTATTATTGACTGTTAATATTGTTCCGAAAAATGGGATTCAAAACTCCTATGCCCTCCAACAACTCATCCCTTTGAAAACATTCTATGATCTTAGTGGCTGAACTTTATTAGATTTTTATCAATTTAATTCATGTTTTAGATAAAAAAATATCATATAGTAAATGTGTCATAGGTACATCTTCAATCTCAACTCCTACAACTTCAAGTCTTTTAGAGCATGTGTGCATTGGTTTCTCAATGCCATTTTCCATGACACAAAGATGATCATGTATATTAAATTTAAAATAATTCTTTGGATTCTAAAAATTAGCAAAAATTTGATAGGTTCTAAAAATAGGTCCATGAAAGCTTTCATTTGATGTGTATAATATATCTAAACATTGACATACATGTTTTCTTAAATGTATGAAGTCAAAAATATAGATAGATCTCTCTTAGGCATGTTTCATTAAACAATTGATTTCCTTTAACATTGGAAAAATACCACATAATGTGAGTAAAGTTTTAATATCTATTAAAAAACACAACAAATCTTTTTATTTGTCAACTTCCTTATGATATTTATACATTAACCCTGCCAAAGATGGATATTCCTCAAAAATTTTGTAGGTAGACTCATACATGGTAATCCATCTAGTTTCCACATGTTTCAGTAGTTTTTTACCATCTATCACCCCAATTACAAATTTTTGGAATTCCAAAAATATTTTTGGGCTGCTGGACATGTATGCATGTAAGTAATGAATAAGCTCTTCCACTTTTATGACATTACTAAATGCGCTAACAATTTTGTAACCAAGATTCATCGTATGTACCATGTAATGGATTGGAATTATAAATAGAGAAACTATTATTTGTAGGTGAACACATAGACCCTTTATATGCCCTTACATTACTAATCTACCATTAGTGTCAACACACACCAGCTTCATAGATATGGCATAATCATCCATCCCATCTTTCTCTTAAATTAGATAAAACCAATTTATGGAGGTTAGATTGATAAGATGATTTCAAATGATCACATATTTCTTGAGGCTTTTCATGGAAGTTAGGGAGGTTTAGAGGTGTTAAAAGAGGTCCTCAACTCTAATCTAATGAGATTTTTTTGAAACTTCAACATCTAGTTTTTATGAATAAAGCTTAAGAGTGGAAACTACCTAAAACCCTTAAAAACATTTAGTCAAAACCTTATGAAAGAAATGAAGTTGGAAAGATGCTGAAATGCAATTCTTTACCATTTTATGGGTAGTTAAAAATGAGATTGCCTTGAATAGTTTTCAAATGTATAGACATACATGGAAAACCATGCTATATTGTCAATTGCAGTTACCTCATCGATGGAAAGAGAGATAAAATGAGATTTCTTAACACCTTCTTTCACATCTTCCTTCTCAATAATGGCTAGACATTTTGGCATTTCCCAAGCATTATTATCTTACCAATGTGACTATGGAATATCCAGAAACCCATTATGTTGAAACAAAATTTTGTCATCTATAAAATCAAAAATGGGTTTTCCCTTTTTAAAAATGTGGAAAATAGTAGAAAACTGTACATATTTGTCCTTAAGATTGGACTACATAACTTTTCCAAATTTCACTTTGATGGTTCCCCCTTTCTCAACAAGATGTTTTTTTCACTTTTGATTATTTTTTAATTCACGTGCATATCTTACATGTATGCATTCTTCTCCATTTTTCTATTTGTGTTTTCTTGTTATCTATCCATCTAGGTTCTTCACAGATATATATTTTTTTCCATAATGTTTCTCAATTGTGTCCAATTTAAGTTGCATTCTATATTTTTTTCCAAGTTTTTGACTATAAATTATATATCTACATTCTGTTGGAGGCTCATTACAATTTTATAGGTCTACCAGCTCTATAAATAGATATTTTGTAGCCCAATCAACTTATAAAAACCTTTATATTATCCATGTACTTCTCTTTCTTCATCAACTTTTTTGAGTGGAATTTTCAATAAAATTTGGTGTCTAAAAAGAACTGTGTTTATCTTGTGGAGTGCCCAAAGGAGTGTGTTCTATTGAAGTGCCTAGAGGTGTATCTTCTAGGGGTGGCATTTCATTAATAAAATCTTCAAGTAGTGAGAAGTTATTGTGATTAATTATTTTTAATGAAAGTGTTAATATACATGTTGATTTCTGTATTGAAATGGTTTTGAAATGATTCTATAATGAAAAAATTAATTGATATTTTGTAAAAAAGATTTAGAATTACCTATATTTGAAGTACCTACTATCTGTGGAATCCTCTTTCCTAGATTTTTGAAATAAGACATGATGTTGGCTTTTTTTGGTATTTGTTGTGATGCTTTACCCTTGCTATTACCTCCTAATGCTAGAGCTTTTTTGCTAGGTGGTTTATTGCTACTAGCTTCCCATTCACTATCAGGCATCAAACTATGGTTGTACAACATAGTGTTGCTAAGTGACAAGCTATGGTCACATGGCACAATGTTATAGGGCATCAACCTATGACCATGTGACACACTATTATCATATGCCATGTTGCTATCACACAACACATGGCTATCAAGAAACTAATTACCATCACATGGTAAATCACTACCAGGTGATAGGTTACCATCATGTGGTAGCTTGAAATCACATGGCAGGTTACCATCATGTAGTAGCTTTCCATCATGTGGTAGGTTTCCATCACATAGCACATTGCCATCGTGTGGTAGGTTACCATCGTATGACACATTACCACCAAGCATCAGGTTACCATCATGTGAAACATTGTGACTAGGTACCCAATTACCATCATGTGACATAGTGCCATTGAGATTCTAGTTTTTATTGTACAACATAATGATAATAGAGGTCAATTTGTTAAAAGTAGACAATCGATGGACTATAGCCTCAAGTCTCAAGATCTTCACAATTTGATAAAGAAAGATACTTTGGTTTTAAGTTCATGACCTTTGAGAACATATGTACTTTATATATATATGGTGAATTGCATGGATAACCCATAGTTATTATAAATCATTAGTGAGATGACCCCTAAAAAAATAACATCCTAGAATTTTAGGTGAAAGGGACATATGCTACACCTTAAAAAATTGCCAAATTCAAATTCCCCAAAATGAAATATTCATGAATTAATGAATATTCACCACTAAAATTTACCCTAAGATCAAATTCATGTTTATACCTTTTTTCATTAGAAAGTAACTTGATATATTGGCTACTGAAAGAGGTGATAGCCCTCATTCTATGATTCCATGGTTGTCATAGGAGTATGTTTTAAGATAGGACCATAAGCTTATTTTGAATAGTCTTAGGTCTGATTGTAAGAGGGATATAAATATAAACAAGTAAATTTTAATTATTCTTATAAAATACATGACATGTTAGGAAGGTTTGGTTAAGATTATCTTTATTATATCCAAGTTATTGGATGATCCACAAAGATGTCACATTAATAACATACCCTTTATCTACTAATACTTTATGAATGAGGGTAGTATTAATGGGTATTTTAATGAATAGGGGTGGATCATCGATGTGAAAGAGGATCTCATCATTAATCATGTCTTGTTCAATGAATTTTATGTAAGGTTTCAAACAAGGACAAGTGGATTCAATGGTATGCACATTAGTTGTTTGAGGATCATGAGAGGGTGGTTCTTATTCTATAGAAGATGGTTCTTCAATTTATTACAATTATTATATGAAGAAATTGTGATGATAAGGAGAAGTATGAAATAAATCCATAAGAGGAATCTTTCAAGGTGTATATTTGAGCTCTTTTATGATGTTACAATGGGTTTTAGAATAAGAACTAGCATGCGGTTTAGAAGGAAAGTTATATTTTGGAGGAATAAAAGTGGTTAGCTATTTAGAAGAAAGAGAGGGTTCTATATTAGCTTATTAAACTAGATGGTAGTATATTTAAGGAGTTACTATTCTAAAAATGGTTTTTTAAGTTTAGTGACAAGATATTTGCGAGCCATTTTTTGACAATAATTGACCTTGGCCATGTTGACATATTGAGAATTATTATACTATTGATCAAAGTCAGCATCAATGGAATAAACATACCTATTGGATTTTTGATCATTAGATGTGGAAAATGATTTTGGTTATTAGAAGAATAAGTTTTAGGAGCTTATCATTTTTGAGAAGCAATGTTTTAATCTTCATGATAGAGTTGAATCATGGCTTCATGATTGAATAAATCACCAAACATATAGGAGATTTTTTTTTTGGTAAATCCTCTATAGGTTTCATGGGAATGATTGATGTCAACATGGAACCAAAAAAACTAATTAGGGTTATACCATTTAAGAAGATTATTAGGATAAGTAAATGGTTTAGAAGGTGTTGAAAATTGTTTCATTTGTTGCAGAGTTAAATGTGTATGAGAAGATGGGGGATTGTTAGCTTTGGAAACTCTTAGCTTGGTTTGAGGAGTATTAATGATGATTGAATTAGTATAAGTTTAAAAATACCCTTTAATTAATTTGGTTTCAGGTTAAAACTATTTCATTAATAAGTCTTAACACTTAGCTTGGTCAAGAGCTTCATTAAGCATTTGAGGGGCAAAAGTTTAAACCATACACTAAAAAGAAAGAGTTAAGGTAGTTATAAAGAGTTTAAATAGATTATCATCAATCATGTTATGATTGGCCTTGTGGACCAAAGATTTTGATTTCTTGATAAAATCATGAGCTAATTCAGTGGGAGATTGTTTAGCATTGATGAAATGGTTAAGGCAATTTTTGAGAAGATCATTGTGTTGAAAATCCTTAACTAGAAGATTGACTAAATCTTCTAGTTTCCATATGGAATGTTGGGGAAGTTAGTTGTATCATTTCAATACATTGTCAGTGAAGGTTTTAACCAAAAGTTTAGTTATGGAAAAGGTATTAGCTTGGATCCATTCATTGTAAAAATTTCCAAATGCCTTGAGGAAAAATGCATGGTCTTTAGTCATATCATACTTAATAGTTAGAGACATGTTACCAATGTTACATCCTAATTCCTCACTAAGATAAATATTTAACTATTTATAGATGGTTATAGTAAATACATGTGATATTGGTTATATTTTTTTATTAAGCTTTAGATTATGCTATTTAAAGATAATATAATGTTGCTTAAATACATGTGATATTGGTTATATTTTTTTATTAAGCTTGAGATTATGCTATTTCAAGATAATAGAATGTTGCTTAGTTAGATGAATATCATGATTGCTTAGTATGAATTGGTTTATGGATGCATTTACATTTAAGCATATTAATGAATTATTATATTTATATATTATTGGTTATGACTATCATGTGATATGATCTAATAACATGCATATTATGAGATGGATGCAGGAGAATTCATCCCTTGAACATGCTGGAGGGAGAGCATCATCAAAGATGGTGGTGCATATGGAGACATCGAAGGTCTATAAAGAGCTAACAAAACCCTACACACACTGAAATAATTAGTCATGGTAGAAAACATATTTAAAAATTATTATTTTGGTGTTTATTTAAATTATTAATTTATATGTTTGTTTGAGTAGGTGAATTATAGGAATAAAATCCCTTGTGTGTTTAGCCTAATGTGTCATTAATACATCGAGAAGAAATTTTAATAAAGGTAAAATTTAATATGGGCTATTATTTATTATTTTACATTAAATTACTAAATTATGATTAAATTTTACATGGGTTATATATAAAATTGGAATTTCATATTAAAATATAAAAGGGAATTATTTTTAAAAAAGAGAGAAAAAGAGAAAAAAATTGAAATTAGAAAAAAAAAAAAAGAGAAAAATAAATTAAAATCTATAATAAAACAAAAAAAGAATTAAAGATATTAAAATTAGTAAACACAAAAAGATTAAAAAAAACAAAAAACAAAAATCTAGGAGAAGAATTTAGCATCTATTAATCTATTTAAGAGAAGGAATGAATGAGAATTAGGATAGCCTATGCATTAGAGAGGAAAGGAGAAAGGACATAATGTGGAGAAGAAGAAGCACATAGGATCAACAAGTGATTTTAATGATAGGTGATGCCTTAAAATTCATACTTGATTGATCTTAGTACATAATAAGTTTGAATCTTGCATTTTTATGGTTGATATGGAGCTTAAAAAATAGAAATTATATTAAAGGCATGTTAAATCGTATATAAATTTAACAAGATTAAACATGAATTGTATATACATAAATAACTGAATAGATTATAGGGATGAAGTGCTTAGGTTATAATAAAATAATATTATAACCTAAGTTTATGAGCCAACAAAATTCTGGCACTATACGACCTATTTGGAAACTCAATAATACTTATACAATATTGATCAGTCTATGTAAAAATTAAATTCTAGTTTATCTATTAATCTTCCAAGCCAATAAAGATAGCATCTTAATATAAGGTGTCAAAATAATTTGCTCTTCCTCAACTTATATTTCCTTAAATCTACCTAGGTTTTAGTAAAGTTGTTCTTTGGGCGAACTGCTCTAAATCTGGGTAATGAAAATTTGTTTTTCTAAAAAAAAAAGCCTTAAAATTATATCTTATCCTATAGCCTATATATATATTAATAGTTTTATCTACAAGGAATATTTTTATATCCTTAGGTGTCAAAATGTTTAAAGACCAGTATAAGGTGATTTGGGGGTTTTAATAAAATGCATCTCGTTTAAGAAGTCAACGGTGGCTTACTCATAAGTATAAACTAGTAAATATTGTAGAACATTATGGTATTATGGCTTATGCCCTTAAGAATTTAAATTATAAACAAAGACTATACAAAGATTATACTTATTTAGGAATTAGACTATGTGTACACACACACACACACACACACACACACACACACACACACACACACACACACACACACACACATAGACAGTCTAATTCTTGAATAAGTATAATCTTTTGCATAGTATCATATAAAGAATCCCTAAGAGTATTATGAAAGTAAAGATTTTATAAACAAAGAAAGATTATAAATATAAAGTGAATTGGTTTTATGTTGGGTGTCACTACCTAGCCAAACCATTTCTTTTGAATGTTATACATTGCCTCTATAGACAAATACAATTGTAGCACCATTTCTACGATGACCCAGCTCTGTCTCATTGCAATCTATTTTGTGAATGGAAAGTTGGCATCAACATAAAGCTAAATTTTTAACTTTATTTACTTAAACTATCAATTTAAGCTTTGACATGTTATACTTAGTATTTTATACATTTATATGGCTCTAGACTTTATTAAACTTAGCTACACTAATGAATTTTCGAGCCAATTTAGTGTAGTTATTAAGAAATTAATTATGGCTGAGAGCGCCATACATTATCCATAATATTCATATAAATAAGGAAAACATTAATGAGGATTTTTCTATGTGAAATAAATTATATGCTAGAAATTAAGCATTCCATATATTTATACCTATTTTATTATGTTATATGGTAAATATTATTCACTATTTTGGGCATCAAAGTATAGGAGTGAAATTATTCTTGCTTTTAAATATTCTATATAGATGTAATTGAAATTGAAAAAGGATGACAAAATATATATTAAAAACAATTTTGGGGGAAGCGGTCCCCCACATTCTCTAACTGAGAGCTATGAAGCCCTTATATGTATTTAATTAAGGCATAGTGAATAAATAGAAAATTATAAAATTAACTGTGTAGGATATAACCCCATAGGCATCAAAATTGTATTGATAATTTTAGTATGAGAGTAGAAAAAAAGAACCAAATTATTAAGTTATAAATGTATAAATAACCATATTGATGTGTAAATGGAGTCGGTCGGATTTACCTCTTTGTTTTGTGGGATAAAACTAGTAGTCTCTTGAAAATATGGAAACACATCATACAAAATATTAAGTTAAGTTATGATTATTTACATAAGTAGAACCATGGGAGGTATAATTCTTTAGTTAATATTTTTAGGATAAATATTAACTAGAAAAATGAAAGAATTTAATAAAATAGTTTAGCAAATGATTGCTTATAAAACTCCAAAAATAAATAAATTGATAAATTAGACCCTTTATGTTCTTAGGATAAACAAGGTTCTGGGTTTTCTAGTTATTGTATGTTACCATGAATTTTAAACTACTTTATGAGTGGATTTCTATGCTTAGTGGTTATAATTAAAATACTGGTTTATGGTAATATGGGTTGCCATAGGGTGTAGAGAACTAGAAACCAATTATATTGTTGAAACTATATAGTTAATTTGTATGTTTGCTTAGGTGATATATTTGTAGTCATTATTTCTAGTTTGGGATATAATATAATGAAATATTCATGCATATGTTTGATGAATTTAAATGTATGTTGTTATTGCTCCTATGCTTAGCATGTCATGTGATGCATTTGCTAGTAGGATGTAGGTTGTTGAATCTTGTGGTTAAATTGTATTTGATCAATCTATACTATAATATAGAGTAAGGAGTGAGATGGACTTCACTGACTTAATGACATTATAATGTTAGATGAAGGTGGTCTAATCAAGTGATGTGCATGAAATTGATAGATCTATAGATCATTTTATATTACTATTCATAAAGCTTTGTCTAAAGTATGTCTAGTGAGACATTATCATTCATGAGTATGATTTACATGTATGTGTGATATCTTGCAATAGATATAGTCTTTCTATGATACACTACATGTTTACTTAGTTATAAATCATATAACACATAAGTACTAGATAATCTCTCTAGAGTCTCGTGCTGTCACTATCTACCATCAATAAAGGGAGGGCCATTTATTAATGGGATAGTGTGGAGGATCATTGGTTTGTGGTTAGTGTAGAAAAGCACTCAGAAGATGCTCTCCCTCTCCACAATAGTACTACTTATTGAGATGACACTTTAGATTGCCATAGATACTTGATGTTTAGGCTCTGAGCTCCAAGGTAGCCAAGTATCTTATTTATACATTATAATATATTATAATTGATATTGAAGAATTGTAATTTTTAATTGAGGCACATTGATAGTGGTTATTATATATTTGGATAAGTTTAATTTAAAATGTTATAATTACTTTCTTTACTATGTTATCATATTCTCATGATTTAGAGATTTGTATTTTTATTGTAATATGAATTGTTATCATGTAACACATGATTACTTTTATTATCTCTATTAGACTCTCAGGTTCTAGTTTACTTTTGCATATGTGTTTATTATACTTTTTTTTACATATTTATTGTTAGATCCTAGTGGGGATGTTACATGTGGTATCATAGCTATGTCTCAAACTATAGGACCTAATGGTCCACTAACATTTTTATAACCTTCTTTTGATAAAAAAAATGATGATAAAAGTGAGAGTTTGAGGAGAGGGTCCTTTGAATGTTAGTGACATCAACCCTCTATTTGATTTTATCTAATTTACCACTGAGCAATTGGCAAAGATAGATCAAATTCTCATAAACATGAATGAGACTAGAGATCAGATTACAACTCTAAAGCAGGTTGTTCATGGCCACAAAGGAGAGGAACAACATGATGAACCTAAAGAGCATCTGGTTGAGCAAGATAGTCCATAATATGCTAGATCATGGGTTATTATGGAGTTGTCTAGAGACATGAAGAAGGTGAACCCACCTAAATTTGATAGGAGTATTTTAGGTGATAGATTTGAGGCATGGATAATAGAGATGGATATTTATTTTGAAATTTTAAACTATTCTAAGGTTACCAAGGTGGTATGGGGAGCATGCCAGTTGTTTGGCAAGGCAATTACATGGTGGGCCAACAAAAGGTTAAAAATGAATCTAAATTTAACCACCACCACTTAAGATTAGTTTGTGGGTTTATTTAGATCATGGTGGCTCCCACAACTATATTTTGATAAGAAGCTTACATACTTTTCTAATCTTAATCAAGGTGATATATCAATAAATGAGTATTGGGAGTAGTTTATTAAATTATCTAAAGTATGTACCTCAGTATGAGGGAGATGAACAATTTTAGATTAGAAAGTTCATCATGGGTTTGATGCCCTAGATTGGTGGAGAGGTAGATGGTCAGAGACCTTCCACCATAGAACATGTCTTCAAGAAGGTGATCAAACAAGAGTAGAAGCTGAAGTCTCTTTTGTAGGCTAAGGATAGACTCAAAAAGAGGTTTGGCAATTCTAAGTCCAAATTCAAGAAGAATAACTTGAAATATATGAGTGGAGACTCTAGGAAATACTTCAAGAATCATAATCCTAAGTTTAATAATGGATCATGCAACAAGAATTAATGTAATGAATCTAATGATGGTTTCAACGGAAAGCAACAAAATTTCAAAAAAGACTATGAGGAGGGCATTTGATTTGTAGAGAGAATCACTATGATCATGATTTTCCTCAAGATAAGTTAAAGGGAAAATGCCCTAATACTTAGTAGGGTGTTTTTTGGTATCAAATTCATGCAATAGTCAAAAATCGATAAGCCAAGTTTTAGGCACTACCTATTGAGCTATCAGGTACTTTATTTAATCATCTAATTTTCATTTTGATAGATGTAAGAGCCTCTAAATATTTTATAGCTTTTAATATGCTTATTAAGTTTTATATAAGAGATGGTGTAATAGAAAACACATGGTTAGTACAATACAAGAATGATGCAAAGGTCATGGTAGATAGGTGTTTAGTTGAAGTGGAGATTAGGTTCCGTAAATTCACAACAGTTATGGATTTTATGTAACACATATAGGATCATATGATGCAATGTTTGGAGTTAATTGGATCAGAAAACATAAAGCCAAATTTTACTTCTAATTAAAGAATGTGGAGTGTCTTGATGATTTTGGGATCAAACATAAATCCAAGGTGAAAAGAGAGAGTTGAAGCTTAAGTAGATTTCAACTATGTAGCTTAAGAAGGATCAAAGAAAAGGGTGTCAGGAATTTGTCATCAAGATAAATGAAATGGAGGAACCTAGGGAACCATCTCTCAAAGATTACCCATTTTTTAGAGATTATCATGGTGTATTTGTAGAAGAATTACTAGGTTTGCCTCCTAGATGTGAGTTAAATTTTTCTATTGACATCATAACTAGTTTGGAACCATAGTCTAAGGCACTATATAGGATGACAACCATAGAGTTGGTTGAATTAAAGGCTCAAATTTAGGATTTGTTGGCTAAGGGGTTAATTAGGCCAAGTGTGTCACCATGGGGTGCACTAACGGTCTTTAACAAGAAGAAGGATGGTACCCTTTGACTATGCATTGATTACAAAATATTGAATAAGGCAACCATAAAAAATAGGTATCCACTAGCTTGTATAGATGATCTTTTTTATCAAATGCCTAAGATTGATCTTTGAGTAGGATACCATCAATTAAGGATGAGGACATTCTGGAAATAACATTTAAAACTTGATATAGGCACTATGAGTTTACAGTGTTACCATTTGGTCTAACTAATGCTACAACAACATTTATGAATCTCATGAATAGTGTATTTAAAGATTATCTTGACAAATTTATTTCAATTTTTATGGATGACATTCTTATCTATTCAAATAATGAAGAAGAGCACCTTCAACATTTAGATTTGGTTTTGTAGTGGTTGTAGAAGCACAAGCTTTATGGTAAACTCTAAATGTGTATTTTTATAGAAATAGATGTAGTAGTTAGGACACATTATCTCTGTAGATGGTATTTCTATAGATCTAAGAAAGATTAGAGCCATTATGAAATGGCTGATAATGAAGAGTGTTCATGAGGTTAGAAGATTCATGGGGTTGGTAGGCTATTAAAAGAAATTTATGCCAAACTTTTCAAAAATAGATAACCCAATTAATTCTTTAAAATGGAAGAATACCAATTTTTTTTGGTTAGAGAAGTGTGAACTAACTTTCCAAGAGTTGAAGAAAAGGCTTATGTCTGCACCAATGTTGAGAATTCTAGACCCCAATGATCATTTTTTAGTAGAAATGGATACATCATGTGATGGACTAGGTGGATTCCTTATGTAGGATGGATAAATAGTGGCTTACAATTTAGGAAATCTTAAGATGTATGAGGTGAATTATGCCCGTCATGATTTGGAGTTTGCAATGATTATTCACACTTTGCAAGTATGACAACATTATTTGTTGGGAAAAATTTTTGAGCTCAAGATGGATAACTTGGGACTCAAGCATATTTTCACCCAACCAAATTTGAATACTCATTAGAGGCATTGGATTGATTTTATTTATTTATTAAGATTTTAATATCAGTTACATCAAAGATAAAGAGAATAGAGTAGTTGATGCCTTAGTCACATAAGGTATATTACATCTATAGATAGTATCAAGAGTACCTTTAGGGATCAGGTGATTTATTTCTCTCCAAGAGATGAATTTTATGAATAAGTTAGGAAGACATTATTAGAGAATGCTCAAAATATTTAGTATAAATGATTTAGTTTGGAAAGTGATGGTCTTTTACATTATAATAGATGGATGTATGTGCCAGATAGAGAGAATCTATGGTTCAAAGATCTTAAGATTATATGATTCCCCTTATTCAAGACATCTAGGTGTAACCAAGCTCATGGTAGAGCACAAACTATTATATTTCTGAAAAAGAATCAAGAAAGATGTAGCAGATTATGTGTCATATTGTCTAGAGTGTCAATGAGTGAAAGATGAGCATATGCATCTGAATGGATTGTTATATCCACATGATATTCTAGAATAGAAATGGTATGTGATTAATATGGAATTTGTCCAAGGATTACCGATGTCATAAAACAAGCATGATATAATCTTGGTAGTTGTTGAAAAACTAACCAAGGTTGCTCACTTCATACTAGGTAATTTGTTAGATGATGCACCTACCCTTGTGATAATATTCATGAAATAAGTGTATATGTTGTATGGTTTTCTAGAGAAGATAATTTTGAATTATGATCTAAAGATGACTTAGAGGTTTTGGGTGATTTTGAATCAAAATTTGGTTATGTAACTTAATTTTAATACAAATTTTCACCCAGAGACTGACAATTAGACTGAGAGAGTTAATAAAATGATTAAGGATCTTTTTCAAATGTATTGCATGGATCAATAGTATAAGTGGAAAGATTATCTTTTATTGGTTGATTTTTCATAGTAAAACTCATATCAATAAACATTTAAGATGACACCATTTGAGGTACTTTATGGGAGAAAGTGAAGGACAATAATTAATTGGGATAGGTTAGAGGATAGGGTAGTCTTCAGACCTGAGACGCTCTTAGAGATGGAAGAGTAAGTTAGACTAATCAGGCATAGATTGGTTAAGGTTAATGATAGACATAAGTGTTATGCAGATTTGAAGAGAATAGAGAGGCACTTTGTAGTTGGTGATAATGAATTTTTATGGGTAAAATCGTATAAGAGCTCAATTAAATTCGAAAGGCCTACAAAATTATCATTGAGATATGTGGGACCCTTTGAGGTATTGTAAATGGATAATCATGTTGTGTATAGACCTATGTTATCACTATCCCTAGCTCTTTTGAATAATGTTTTCCATGTATCATATCTTAACATATATATAGCTAATCCTATGCATGTGTTGGATTGTAATGCTTTGTAAGTTTTGGATCCTATGGTGGTTATAGTATAACTAATCAAGGTAATTGACACACGTAAACTTCATTTGTATAACAAAGAGATGTCACAGTGTAAGGTCTAGTGGGACCAATACTCTAAAGATAGTGATACATACAAGGATTATGATGAGTTCTCCAAAAGATTTTCACATTTATTTGTTTGATTAGATACTACGTTATTTTCAGTTGAACAATATTTTATTTTAGATCATATATTTGAATAACAGTCATCTTAGATGATGATGAACTTTAAGGAGAAGGATGTTACATCCCAATTCCTTGCTAAGCTAACTATTTGACTATTTATAGATGGTTATAGTAAATACACATAATATTGGTTATATTTCTAATTAAACTTGAGATTATGCTATTTTAGGATAATATAATGTTGCTTAGTTAGATGATAATTCATGATTTGTTACTATGAATTGGTTTATGGATGTGTTTACATTTTAAGAATATTAATAAATTATTATAGTTATATATTGTTTCTTATGATTATCATGTGATATGATCTAATGAATTACATGTTATGAGGTGGATGCAAGAGAATTCATCCCTTGAATGTGTCAGAGGGAGAGCATCATTAGAGAAGGTGGTGTAGATGGAGACATCAAAGGTATACAGAGAGAGTGAAATCCTATATGCACCACAATAATTAGTCATGGTAGAAAATGTATTTAAAAATGATTGTTTTGGTGTTTGTTTAAATTTTAAATTTTTATGTTTGTTTGATTAGGTGAACTATAGGAGTAAAATTTCTTGTGTTTTTAGCTTAATGTGTCATTAATATGTGTAGAGGCAAATTTAATAAAGGTAAATTTTAATATGTTTAGCTTAATGTGTCATTATTTTATCATTGAATTTCTAAAGCATGATTAAATATTAAATGGGTTAAATATGAAATTAGGATTTTATATTAAAATATAAAAGGGAATTATTTTTGAAAAAGAGAGAAAAAGAGAAAAAAATGTTGAAATTAGAAAAAAAAAAAAAAGAGAAAAATAAATTAAAATCTATAATGAAAGAATTAAAGGTATTAAAATTAGTAAACACAAAAAAATAAAATAAAAACAAAAACAAAAATTTGGGAGAAGAATTTAGCATCTATTGAAATTAGGATAGCCTATGCATTAGAGAGGAAAGGAGAAAGGACATAACATGGAGAAGAAGAAGCACAAAGGATCAACAAGTGAATTTTAACGATAGGTGATGTCTTAAAATTCATACTTGATTGATCTTAGTACACACTTAATAAGTTTGAATCTTACATTTCTATGGTTGATATGGAGATTAAGAAACATAGATTGTATTAAAGATGTGTTAAACTGTATATAAAATTAACAAGATTAAACATAAACTATATATACATAAATAACTGAATAGATTATAGGGATTAAGTGCTTAGGTTATAATAAAATAATATTATATCTTGAGTTTATGAGGTAAAAAAATTATAACAAGGAAACTCAATAATACTTATTCAATATTGATTGGTCTATGTAAGAATTAAATTATATTTTATTTGTTAATCTTCGCAACCAATAAAGATGACATCTTAATATAGGGCATCGAAATAATTTGTTCTTCCTCAGATTATATTTCCTTAACTCTGCCTAGGTTTTAGTAAAGTTGTTCTTTGGGTGAACTGCTCTAAACTTGGGCAATGGAAATTTGTTTTTTTTAAAAATAAACCTTAAAAATATATCTTCTCTTGTGGCCTATATATGCATTAACAGTTTTCTCTACAAGGAATATATTTATATCCTTAAGCGTAAAATTTTTTAAAGACCAATATAAGGTAATTTGGGGGTTTGAATCAAATGCATCTGGTTTAATATGTTGGTGGTGGCTTACTCATAAGTATAAAATATTAAATATTGTATAACATTAGGATATTACGACTTATGCTCTTAAGAATTTAGATTATAGACAAAGACTATATAAAGATTATACTTTTACAAGAGTTAGACTGTACACACACATAAACACACACATACTGAGGGAATTATCCAAACTATATATTTCTTTTAAATCATGTGTGTGTGTGTGTGTGTGTGTGTGTGTGTGTGTGTATTTGCATATTATCATTTAAAGAATCCCCAAGAGTATTAGGAAAGTAAAGATTTTATAAACAAAGAAAGAATATAAATATAAAGTGAATTGGTTTTGTTCTGAGCATCACTACCCATATAAAATATTTCTTTTGAATGTTATAGACTACCTCTCTGGATAAATACACATGTAGCACCATTTTTATGGTGACCCTGTTTGTCTCGTTTCAATATGTTTTGTGAGTGGAAACTTGACATTGATATAAAGTTGTATTTTCAACTTTATTTACTTAAATTATCAAGTTAATCTTTGACATGTTATAATTTGTATTTGATATGCTTATATGGTGCTAGACTTTATTAAACTTAGCTACACTGATGATTTTTTGATCCAATTTAGTGTAGTTATTAAGAAATTAATTATTGCTGAGAACATCATACATCGGCCATAATATTCATATAAATAAGGAAAACATTAACGGGGTTTTTCTATGTGAAATAATTTATTTGCTAAAAAATAAGCATTCCATATATTTATACCTATTTTATTATGTTATATGGTAAATATTATTCACTATTTCAGGTGTCGAAATATAGGAGTAAAATTATTCCCATTTTTAAAGATTTTATATATCTATAGTTGACATTGAAAAAGGATGAAAAAATATATATTGAAAATTGTTTTGGGGGGGAGGGGTCACCCCATTCTCTAACTAAGAGCTAGGAAGCCCTCATATGTATTAAATTAAGGTGTAGTGAATGAATAGAAAATTATAAAATTAATTGTGTTGGATATAGACCTGTAGGCACTTGTATTGATAATTTTAGCTTGAGAGTATAAAAAAAGAACCATATTCTTAAGTTACAACTATATAAATAACCATATCAATGTGTAAATAGAGTCGGTTGGATTTACCTCTTTGTTCTTAGGATAAAACTTATAAACTCTTGAAACTATGGAAACATGTCATATGAAATATTAAGTGAAGGTATGAATATTTACATAAGTGGAACCATGGGGTGGGGGGGTAGAATTCTTTAGTTAATATTTTTGGGAGAAATATTAACTAGAAAATGGAAGAATTTAATAAAATAGTTTAACAAATGATTGCTTATAAAACCCCAACAATAAACAAATTGATAAATTATACCCTTTATGTTTTTTGGATAAATAAGGTTCTGGGTTTTCTAGTTATTGTATGTTTCCATGTATTTTAACTAATTTATTAGTGGTTTACTATGCTTAGTAACTCTGTTTAAAACATTGGTTTGTGTTAATATGGGTTGCCACAGGGTGTAGATAATTAGAATCCAATTATATTGTTTGAATTATATAGTTAATTTGTATGTTTACCCGAGTGGTATATTTGTAATCATTATTTCTATTATGAGATATAATATAATGAAATATTCATGTATATGTTTGACAAATTTAAATGTATATTGTTATTGATCCTATGCTTAGCATGTCATGTGATGTATTTACTAGTAGGATGTAAGTTGTTAAATCTTCTGGTTGAATTGTATTTGACCATTCTGCATTATAATGTAGAGTAAGGAGTGAGATGGAATTCACTAACTTACTGGCATTACAATTTTAGATTAAGGTAGTCTGATCAAGTGGTGTGCATGAAATTGATAGATTTATAGATCATTTTCAATTATTATTCATAAATATTTGGCCAAAGTATGTTTACTAAGATATTATCATTCATGAGTATGATTTACATGTATGTGTGATATCTTGCAATACGTTGAGTTTTTCTATGATACACTACATGTTTACTTAGTTATAAATCATACAACACATGAGTACTAGCTAGTCTCTCTAGACTTCCATGCTGTCACTATCTACCCATCCATGAAGGGAGGGCCATTTGATGATGGGATAGTATGGGGGATTGTTGGTCTATGGTTGGTGTGGAAAAGCACTTAGATGATGCTTTCCCTCCCCACAATAGTACTACTTATTCAGATGACACTTGATATTGCCACAGATACTTGAAGTTTGAGAACTGAGCTCTGGGATAGTCGAGTATATTATTTATACATTGTACTATACTATAATTGATATTGAAGAATTGTAATTTTCCATTGAGGCACATTGATAGTGGTTGATGTGTATTTGGATAAGTTTAATTTAAAATGTTATAATTTTTTTTATTGAGTTATCATATTCTCATGATTTAGAGATTTGTATTTTTATTGTAATATGAATTCTTATCATGATAACACATGATTTCTTTAATTATATCTATTAGACTCTTGGGTTGTAGTCTACTTTGGCATATGTGTTTATTTTTAATTTTTTTAATGTATTTCTAGTTAGATCCCAGTGGGGATGTTATAACCAATATCAATGGAAATAATGAAATGGGCTAATTTCTCTTTATTATGTTTTAAAGCATCTTGTTATTCATATAGGTTGGGGAATTAAATTTATTGTATCATCTCTAAGAGGCAGAGAAATAAAGTTTTAGTAATTTTAAGGGATGAGAATGGGAGGTTGATTAGACATATTGATCAAATGATGTGGTAGTTTCATCATTTAAGAGGTGTTAGATGTTTGCATTATGTTCATTTTTTGCATTATATGTGCAAGAATTTGGGTTGTATCAATTGGTGGGTTTGTGTTTGTAGGAAAACTCCATGAATTGTATTAGGGGAAGGGTTGTTAAGAGGTGGATTATTAGTGGGGTTGTTAGATAGACTTGTGTCAATCTCTCCCACATTGTGATGAGATGCTTGAAGATGGGAATTGTCTTGATAGGTACAAAAAAGATCTTATCCACCTACCTCATCTTGAGGTGTGATTTGAACCATTTTGTGTTCCAAATATGAGGGAGGGGAAGAAGTACTCCAAGAGTGAGGATTCTATTGGGAGTTAAAGAAAAGAAGAAAGGAACACCCCATATAGTGTCTAAATAGATTTAAGGAGCACCCCATATAGTGTCTAAATAGATTTAGGTTATCCAAGAGTATTTTGACGAGGGATTTCATGATGTTTGATGAATAATTTTTTTTTTTTAGAAAATAAGAAGGAGAATCAAGGACATAGTTAGCCAAATAAAGAATATAGTCAACCAGATAAAGAATAGGGTCAAATAATAAGGGACAGGGTCAACCTATAGGTACCAAGTCAATTGGGTTGATAGAGTACTATTAAAACACATGTTAAAAAGAATACACAATTATTAGGTCTACTATGTAATGATGGATAGGGGACAAAACATAGAGATAAGAAGATAATCATTCATATCGACTATGTCATATTGGCAAGAAGGTAAAACATAGTTTGTAAGAGATCATATCAACTAAGATGATAATGTTTTAAAAATAAGTAATTTTTTTTCTAGATAGTTTGAAACAAAAAAGAAAGTGAACACACAAATAATTGGGTCAATGTGATTGATCCAATTGGAGTACACAACATAAACCTTGTACTAATGTTGGCCAATGCAAGTTTTTCAATATAGTACATAATGATTAAAGAGAAAGCAATTAACTGAAAAGTAAATGCTAACTAATTGGTCAACCTAGGTGTTATTAGATTATTAAAAAGTTTTGATTTTAATGTGATAAGAAACATGGTTGAAATAGGGAATTAAAAGGTAGTCTAAAGTTGGTTTCAGGACATTTGGGTTGAAAGGGACATGTATTGGAAATGGTACTGGATTAGTATTGACATCTACCTCCTCACTTCACAATCTCCCAGTGATAAGGGTGTTGGGTACTTTGCCAATATATACCATTAATCACATATTTATACTTAGATATAAAACCAAGTTGGCTTCCCCCTTGGTGATTAAATCCAAGTAGGTAAGCCTTGGGAAAATGAATGTTTAAATGTGTTTTGAATGTTAAGTGATTTGGTAGTGTGTGCAAAAGATTAAAATAGTGTAACTAAAATGTTGAGCATTGTTCTTGTTGTTGAGGTTTGGCATTGATGTTAAAGGTTATTGAGAAGGTTGATATCATTGTTGTTGTCATTGATTGCCTTTGTAGTCCTAGAGGTGCTCTTGTGAAGATTGATGTCAAAGGTGCTTATGAAGGTTGATGTCATGTGACTATCATTATTATTGTCATTGATGTTTTAATGGTACTCTAGTGAGTGGTGTTATAACAAGATAAATTGTTGAAGGTTAGTTTGCATGGTCATGAGGTCATAGGAATTCATAAGGTCATTGAAGAGTGTAACTATGAGAGAGAATATTGATCAGTGTTACAATGATTCTAAGATTATAAGATATGATTGGTATATATTACTATGTCTACATGAGTGATGTGAAGGTGAAAATGGAAGGTCCTTATTGTCAAGAGTGTTGGTTTCAATCATGTCAAGGATAAGGTAAGTGTTCTTAAGTTTTAGATTTCTTTAGAAGATTGAGCATGAGAATAGGGGGAATATGGTTAGGTTATGTGATCCTTATTTGTTGAAGATGTATTTTTATAAGAGCGGTTATCATTTAGTGTCTGTGAGGATAAGAATAAACTTTGGGGGAGCTGTGTAGCTCTATAGTTTGAAGTGTCAAGATAGTGAGGTAGAAGTCATAAGAAGCATGGTTTCTTGAGGTCCAAGGATCATATGGAAATTTGTGGAAAACCATTTGTTAGTAATGTCAAAGGGGGGGAAAGACCAGAATGGGGAGATGAGAATGACTAGGTTATAGTGTGTTTTTTCATCAATGACAAAAGGGGAGATTATTGAGCATTGTTCCTATTATTAAGCATTGTTACTATTATTGAGGTTTGACATTGATGTTGTCATTGATTTCAAAGGTTCTTGAGAAGGTTAATATAATTGTTATTGTCATTGTTGTCCCAGAGGTGTTATTGTGAAGATTGATGTCAAAAGTGCTTATGAAGTTTGATGTCATTTGATTATCATTGTTGTTGTCATTGATGTCTCAATGGTGCTCTCATGAGTGTTGTGTTATAATAAGATAAAGTGTTGAAGGTTAGTTGGCATGGTCATGAGGTCATATGTATTCATAAGGTCATTAAAGAGTGTAGATATGATAAAGAGCATTGATTAGTGTTGTAGTGATCCTAAAAGTGTAAGATATGATTGTTATATGTTCTTATGTCTACATGAGTGATGTGAAGGTCATCATGGAATGCATTTTTTGTCAAATTTGTCAAGTGCTTGGGCCTGATAGTGTCTTAAGAAGGTATGTGCATAGGATTCCTAGTCTTGGTCGTTAAGAGGCATGGTAGCATCATGAGATGGATGTTCTCAAGATTGTAAAGGTTATAGAAGATTGATATCAAGTATCTTTGAGAACAAGGTGTCTTGTGAAGCTTAGTTATGGAATGAATAGACCTTGTGTGAAGGCATAAGCTTGGTTGCATGGAGAGATAAGGTTGTAGAAGGACTTTTGACATTGTTTGGGCATGTGAGATGTTGTGTTATCATGTGAGTGAAGTATTGAGAGCTTGAAAAGAATTTTGAAGGTCAGTTTAAGGCCTAATGAACTGTGAAGACTTAGGTGTAGAAAGCAAGCTGGTGAGAGCAAGGCCTAATGAGGCATGAGGTTTATTTTCCAAGGAAAGTATGCATAGGTGATATTTTTCAAATGTGTGATAGGTTATTCCAAGTTTATTCATAAAGCTTCAAGTCATCTTGAAGTTGTCAATTTTATCACAAAGAGGTATGATGGTCAAGTGAGCATTCAAGCATGGTTCTGAGGCTCTAGGTTTGCATGAGGTCATAAGAGAATTTTGATCAGAAAGAGATATTTGAAGTGGTGTGAGAGTGATGTTTGAATAGTTTTCTTGTTTGATATCATTTAGGTAAACATGTTTGAGCACTAGTTCGTGAGTACAAGGTGTCTTGAGAAGCCTAGCATAAACCTTGTGATAAGGTGTGCATAGTGAATTTTGGTGAATTAATTAAACACAAGGATGTGAGAGGTTTTTTAAATTTTGTGATCATGTAAGTAAATTATATATACTTTTATAATTGTTTCAAGTTCAATTTTCAAGTTTTAAGTGCTTAAGAAGCCTAGTCATGGCATGTAAAGTCCTTATGAAAATGGATGAGTATGGTGACTTGGTAATATGGATTCATAGTGGAATTAGAGGTTGTATGAGGTTGATTTAAAATTTATGTGAGGCATTTGAACACTCATGAGAGTCTCAAGGTGAGCCTACAAGGGTAGGACCTTCAAACCAAGTTTGCATCTAGACCACTTCTAGACCCAACCTGGCCTAATGAGATATCATGATCTATTATCAAGGCATATGAAGGATGTATATTAGTAATTAAGCATGAGATATGTTTTTTTATGATGTGAGAGTAGTGGAGAGTACATGTAAAGAGGCATGAAAGCCATTTTTAAGGCCTAATGTGGTTTTTAGGTCAAGGTCTAAGTGAGAAAAGAGAGTGTGGCCTAATAAGGGGTCATGATCATATTTCAGAGTGTTTAAGATTATGTAATCATTTTTTATAGGGTTTTTTTATGTTTTTTAAAGTGTGTACATGTATTTTTAGGTCTTAGTGTGAAGGATAAAGCATGAAAATTTCTTTAGAGGTTTCCTGAGTGCACAAAATGAAGGGTTCTCAATCTGAGAAGGTTTTTATTATGTTCATCAAATCATAAAAAAAATTCATGGGAACCTAAGATATTCATGGTATATGGGGAAGGGTCCTATCTCAAAATTTCATGTATTATTTTTTTAGATTGAGGGGCTATGCTTTATGAATAATCATTAATAGTGGAAGTGTGTTTAAACCCTTTTAAAAACCTAATACTGAATCAATGTTGAATAAATGATTAAAAAGTGCTCATGATGGTTTTCAAGTATTAGTTAAGTATTTTTATCTTGTATTTAAGTCTCCCAGGTACCTCCAAGTGGTGGTGGTTAGAGTGAGGAGAGATAAAATGTGAAGATACAAGCTTATTTTTGAAGAAGTTTTTGTTGTTGTAAAACATCGTATTAGACAAAGTTTGAAAATTGAGGAAGGTTGAATCTTGAGACTCATATTTTATGTAATTTTTGGTTTATATATTGGTTATAGTGATTATTTTTTCCAAATTTGTTATTCAATTTTTCTAGTTGCTAATAGGCCTAATGAAAAAGTATAGTGCAAAACCCAAGTAGTTTGAGAAGTTGGTTTTTGGTATGATTTCATGGAAGAATGATGAATTAGAGTGAATGGTGTTTTTTTGGGGGAATTTTATGTCCTATAAACTCTTTGTGTAATTTTTGATGGTCAGTGAAAGTGGTTGAAATGTTGAATCCAAAATGGCTTATTTGGTTCTAGTTTGACTATGTGTAGTGGGAACAAAAGATTGGTCTGCAAGACCAATATTTGACATTAGACCTTGATTTTGTATTTTAGACTGGTATATATATATGTTAAATTATATTTTTAAAGTGTTGATGGTCATGGGAATTGTTTTTTAAAGTGTTGAATATGAAGTTGTTTATGACTAGTTTTTGGTGTGTTCTAGCATTTTTGAGTGGGCTATTTGTAGAGAAGTGTTTGAGTCCTTTTGCCCTAAATTGTGAAATCTAAAGAATATGGTGATGTTTTTAAGGTCATAGTGTTTTTCTTTTTAAAATTTGATTTATTTTCATGGTTTTATGGATAAATAATATGTTATCTTCAATTGTTCATAACAAACCTTTCTATGTGTGTGAAGGCCTAATGTGAACAGTACTAATGGTGTGCTTCAAGTGGTAGCTATAAAGTGTCAAAGACCTAAGATGAGACTAGTGGTGGTATATTTGAGTGGTATATGAGTTTTTAATACTATTTTTGGATTTTTAATGCATTCCAAGGAGATCAAAGGATAATGTGCACTAATGAAGGCATAATTGAATTAGGTCTTCTTAAGGTCTAAAAAAGGTTTTGGTATTTTAAGTTGAATATGACCTATTATAATGATTGATTACTATATTATTTGTGTTTTTATTCATATTATAAGGGTAATATAAATTTTGAAGTGTGTATGGCTAACTAAAAGGTTTATGAGCTAAAGGATTGTATAGGAATAAGGCATAATATGCCTAATTGATGAGTTTTAATAAGTGAGAGTAAGCAAATGGAATAACAAATTGGTAAGCAAAAGGAGGTATTATATACCATATAAAGAGTGTATATAAACTATGATGAATATTTTATATAGATTATATGTATGAACATCAAGGTCATATGACCTATTCAAGTCAAGAAGAGGGTTAGTTTAGCAAACAAACCTAGAAGACAATTTAGAGGGGTAGAAGAGAGAGAAGAGATAAAGAAGGTGATCATCATCTATTGTATGAGAAACAAGGTGTTCTAAAGGTGATCAAAGGTTTTATGTGGCTGATTTGGTACTAAGTCATTTAGGGGGTTGGTGCCTCCTTAAAATTTGGTGCTTACCAAAGCTTAGCTATATTGGTGCTTAGTTAGTTAGGATTGGTGCTCCATGTGGAGTTGGTGCTTCACTAAATTATCATATTTTGACTTATAGGAGTATATTATATCTACAAGGATCAATGGGTTTTTTCTCCTTGAGGGTTTCCCACATATATGATGTGCTATCTTGTGTAATCTTATTTCATGCTTTTATGGTTGATTGCTTGATCTATATGTTGATGTGATGGTTCATATATGGTAAGGAGGAATTGAAAGAAAGATTTTAAGAGACTTATTCAACCTGCCTCTTAGTAATTATGCTTCTAAAAGACTTCAATGTTATGAAAATAGGGGGAAAATGTTGGTAGATAGTTTGAAACAAAAAAAAGCGAACACACAAATAATTAGGTCAATGTGATTGATCTAATTGGGGCACATTAGACAAATATTGCACTACTTATAGCCAATGCAAGTTTTGAAATATAACACATAATGATTAAATATCAAACAATTAACTAAAAAGTAAAAGCTAACTAATTGGTCACCCTAAGTGTTATTATATTATTAAAAAAAATTGATTTTAATGTGATAGGAAAGTTGGATAAAATAGGGAATTATAAAGTAGTTTAAAGTTGGTTTCAAGATGTTTTGGATGAAAGGGACTTGTATTGGCAATGATATTGGCTTAGTACTAGGTCTTACCCCCTCACTTCACAATCTCATAGCAATAAGGGTGTTAACCAAGTCAACTTCCCCCTTGGTGATTAAATCCAAGTAGGTAGGCCTTGGGAAGAAAAATGTTTAAATTCATTTTGAATGTTAAGTGATTTGGTAGTATGTGCAAAAGAGTAAAATAGTGTAACTAAAATGGTAATTTTGAAAAACCACCTATTTAGACTATGTGATTTACTTTAACCAAGTAAATAATTAAAAAGGAAATTAAATTAATTTCTAGTAAATAGATGTTACTTACTTGATTTTAGAATAATATAGAGTCAATTTAGGTGACATTGTATGAAAATAGTATAAAACAAAGTCAACTAGGTCACTGATGTTCTACGGAAGTAAGGTCTTTAAGAACAAATTCAAATTGGTCGACTATGTCTCTTAGACAAAAGACAAATTATAGAACTAAGTCGACTAGGTTGACCTAGTTAGCTATAGGTTTTTAGTTTTAAAGACTACCAAGTTGTGTAAAATAGAACTAAAGGAATAAATAAAATGATAGAGAGAGATGAGAAAAGAACCTTGGTGGGCTTGAAGATGATTTAAAGTTCAATTTTTATGTTGTAGTGCTTAGTTGTTGCTATCAAATTATGTAAATTGGGTCAACTAGTTTGACTAGGTTTTACAAAACCTTGTATGCTTAAGAAGAATAATGAACATGAATGACCTATTTGATAGTGTTCATTGACCCATATTTTGGTAAAAGGAACTAGTAGACAGAGTTAGCTAGTTTGATAGTGTATGCTAATCTATAACTAAAGAATAATATTTTTTTCAAACTATTTGATCTAATAACCTATATTTGATGAATACTATAATATAGTCATTTTGAAGCAATTGTGTTAAATTTACACAAAAAATTTTAGATATATATCATCTGGTTTGATATAGTACTAAAAATATGATAAAATGATAAAATATGACGGTTTGAAAGAAAACCTTCAAGGGTTAGATTCACATCAAGTTCACCAGAATGTATGTAAAGGGAAATGCAATTGATCTATAAATCAATCCTAATTCAGAGAAGATAAATCATAATTACACTTCTAATTGTTGATAAATTATATATTCAAGGTCATGACCAAGATGGATATTTTAGACATAGAAAAGGGATATATTACCACAATAATATCACTTGGGAGGGTTCCAAAGACTACAGTTAAGCAAACTATGTAATAACCCTAACTAGGTCCTTTGTTTTCATATTCGTTAAACTAATAAAAATTTAAGTAAATTATAATCTAGTGCTCACCAAATCTTATGGCACAAATTTGGGTTAGTAAACATAAAAGTAAGCATGCATAAGATAATCCTATTTAATCCATGTATAAGTAAGACATTAATGCATGTATAAAGTAATATATTCAAAAGCCATTAATTATGCTACTTCTATCTACTAAAGAGAGGATAAAAGTTAGAGATATTTACATTGAAGATGAACCCATTGAGACTCAATATATCCCTTGGCCAAAGGTGCTTCACAAGAGGTTGTTTTGGTTTATAAGGATCACTACAAATGCCAAAATATACAAGACTTTTACACAAGACAAGATTCTTCTCCAAGTAGAAACCTTGAGCTATGACTCCTCGAGTATAATAGTGGAAGAGTAGATTGTAAAGAAACACAAATGAATAATTAAATCTTGTTGTCTCTCTAAGAATGGTGAAATGAATGTGTTTATATAGCTTAGTCCAACCCTCATCCTTTTTGAAATTTTAGCTAACAGAGTCAACCCAATCAACTTTGTATCATTATTGATAACAACAAATTAGGACCTAATCTATGTCATCCAAGGGATGACATAGACCCTAAATGATTTTTATCAATTAGAGTACAAGTTCAATGGGTTTGATAATGTATCATAAACAATAAAAAATGAGTATAGGCTAGGGAAGGGATAATGAAGGCATAAAATGACTAGAAGAGGGTTGAGAAATAGAAGATAAATCTTACGGGGATGCTTTTATGATATGATTGGAATGATATCAAGTGGTAGTAAAGGGATAATAATCTTATAAAGTACCAATGATTTACCCACCCCTTTCTCAATGTACCCCTTAAGGTATGCACTTAGAGAGATTGAGACTTGATGGGTTCGTACAAGATATAAAGCATCAATAATTGATAAAGTTTGAAAATATTATGTGTATACACTACTATTTGATTCAGACATATGTGTCGAACATAGAATACCTACTAAAACTAGATGTGACCATCTGATGCTTTTAAGTTCTATGTCATCTTCACTCTGGTGTATTTAGATCTAGGTCATGGACTATTTCTCCTTATCAAATGATAAAACCCTAATTCTTCATCTTCATAGTGGATGTGGTAAAAATGGGTCAGTGGGAAAATGATGTTAAACTACCCCAAATACCCCTCTTAATGAGCACTACCTATATATCAATTAAGTTAATTATGGCCTCAAACTTATGTAGTTATCTTCTATGTTTTAGCTTATATGTGAATCATGTAATGTGTGATAAATAAGTATAATAGTGACGTAGCTTGCTACTTATAAAATATAGATCTTGGGTTACTCCTTTAGTATTTAAAACTTTTAGATATGTTATCCCTATGATTGATATGTAAATAAGAGAAAATAGGGAAGTTTTTCTTACTTGAGTGTTTGATTAAGTTATTTATGGTCGATGCTAGGTATT